>VDFB02262335.1:221049-293408 GCA_007258455.2 Sequoia sempervirens | reverse complement strand
TGGCACCTAAGAAGGGAGACAAGTGGAGGATGTGTACTGATTCTAGGGCCATAAATAGGATAACCATTAGATATAGGTTTCCTATTCCTAGGATAGAAGATCTAATGGACTGTTTAGGGGGTGCTAAGTTCTATTCCAAAATTGATTTGAAAAGTGGCTATTATCATATTAGGATGAAAGAAGGAGATGAATGGAAGTCAACATTTAAAACCACAAAAGGGTTGTATGAATGGTTAGTGATGCCATTCGGGCTTACAAATGCACCTAGCACTTTTATGAGGGTGATGGATGAGGTCTTGAAGGACTACATAGGAGTCTTTGTGGTTGTCTACCTAGATGATATCCTCATCTTTAGCAAAACAAAAGAAGAACATATAAAGCACCTAGAACTTGTGTTGAGAAAACTTCAAGAGGAGAAGCTCACCATAAACCTTGAGACGAGTGATTTCATGAAGCAAGAATTGGTCTATCTAGGATTTGTAGTATCCCAAGGGAACTTGAAGATGGACAAAAGCAAGGTTGAAGCCATTCTCAGCTGGCCTACTCCAAAGATAGGGACAAAAGTTAGGAGTTTCCATGGATTAGCTCAGTTCTATAGGAAATTTGTGAGAAGGTTTAGTGAAATTTGTGCACCGGTTCTTGACACCATCAAAGGAGGACTAAAAACAAAGTTTGTGTGGACCAAAGAAGCCAATGAAGGATTTGAAAGGTTGAAGAGGGAGATAGCTACCCAACCTATCTTAGTTTTACCAAGTTTTGACAAACCATTCATAGTAGAATGTGATGCAAGTAACATAGCAGTAGGAGCTATCCTAAGCCAAGAAGGCAGGCCAGTGGCATTCTTTAGTGAAAGGTTGAATGAAGCAAAGTCTAGGTACTCATCCTATGACTTAGAGTTGTATGCTTTAGTGCAGGCTCTTAAGAAGTGGAGGCACTACCTATTTCCAAAATAATTTGTGGTATACACCGACAATCAGGCCTTAAGTTACATCAACACTCAAGAGAAGCTCAGTTTGAGGCATATCAAGTGGATGGAGTTTTTGCAGTCATACACTTTTACCATCAAGCATAAGAAGGGGGTTAACAACAAGGTTTCTGATGCTCTTAGTAGGAGGTTGCTTACTATCCAAGAGATATAGCTACAAAGCATAGGGGTTGAAAGATTCTCGTGCAGGAGCACCTAGGAACACTAACCAGTTAGGAAGTCTAGAATGAAGTTTTGTTTTTGCAATGTTATCATGAAGGTCATGTTGACCATTGAGTTGAGAAGATAGCTTAGGGATGTGTTTGAGCTCTAGGATGGAAGTTGTGAAAGGATGGATGAGTTTAGAAACTCACCTTGCTTAGCTTTCTAAAGATTGGCAAAAGTTGGAAAACACAGTGCATTTTACAACTCTTGCCATTAGGTCACTAATATGTCTGACCAAGGAATATAACTGATTGAGGAACCTTATTTAAGGGGTTCCTTGACCTGAGTGCAGGGTTGGAAGTTTTGGTATTGTGGAAACATTTTGTGGATTGAAAGGAAAACAATGTTTTGTGTGTTATTTCTGATTTTTGTTCCAAAGTAGAGCTTTAATGGATTGAATTTTCTGTTGTGTCTTGTGTAATATGTAGTGTAGCAATCTCCCAAGCATTTTGTGTCATTTATTTTCTTTCTTTATTCAATTTCATTCATTGTTTGTAAATAGTTAGCTTGCGCCCTGTTGCTGGTCTGAACCAGACAGTTTGCAAGAAATGGAGTGCTAGACTACTTTCCCACCGTACAAATTGTACGGCCCTTTGGGAACAATGACTAGACTCCATGTATGTACATATGGTAGGTAGTAGGGTTTGGGAAAAGACAAGAGTTGTTGGAAATATCTTGCCCTAGGCGAGCCAGAATGGTGCTCGACTAGGAAAGCAAGAAGTGCAGAGCACATAATTTTGCAGGGGTGACAAGTTTTTGAAAATTTCCTTTTGGAGGTGGTAGGAAAGTGTCTTACCTAGTTGTAACATGAAGAAGAAGGCTCCATCAGTTCAATTGATGTGAGAACAAGTAGACAGTTTGAAAACGGCCAGACAGTGGCTTAAAAACCCTAGGAAATGTCCATTTTCAAGTTCAAGCATTGTACGGACAGTTAATGCTTAAGACCTCAAAAATCCTTGAGAGGTGTTCATTTGATCCAAGAATCTCAAATAAAGAGTGAGTTGTTCTTTAGAAAGAATTGAGATTAAGCCTATTTTCTCAAAGAAAGAGGCCTAATTGGGGCTCTAGGGCTAGTAGCCTTCTTAACCCTAGATGAGGGTTTGGTGAGAGCGATGAAAGGGTGGAGTTTTGATGAATCTCCAAGAACCCTAGGAGGTTGGTTTGAATCCATTGAAGAAATCTCTACACCCCTACAAGAACAAATGGAGTGTTGAGGATAGATTAGCCTTTAGGGAAGATTAAGGGCTAAGGAAGAGTTGGAGACATTGCACCAAGATTGACTTGGTTGGTTGAACGGTGATGGTAGTGGGGTTGGCCAGGAGAACCAGGGGTACCTAAACATGTGAAATGGCCTATAGGTCAAGGTGGTGAAGCAAAACACCAAGGAGGTCTTGCAAGCAAGACCTAGAGGAGGAATTTGTGATTGATTCCTTCAACCCCCTCCCTATTAGATTCAAAGACCTATATGAAGGAGATTATGATTTCTCATAAATATACAAGGTATGTACTGATTTTGAGAATCATTTTTATAGTGAATATGTTGATTACACTTTGCAGAATGGTTTATTGTTTAAGGGGAAGCAATTGTGTGTTCCTAGAGGTTCCATGAGGGAGAATCTAATCCAAGAAAAAGCATAATGGCAGTTTGAGTGGTCACTTTGGTTTGAACAAGACACTAGACTTAGTGGAGATGTTCTATTGGTGGCCTAAGATGCAAAGAGATGTAAGAAGGTATGTAGATCAATGTGGAGTGTTTCAAAAGGCAAAGGGAACATCAACAAATGCAGGTCTTTATCAGCCATTACCCATCCCAAATAGACCATGGGAATGCATAAGCATGGACTTCATAGTAGGTCTACCTAGGACACCAACTGGTTTGGACAGTGTGTTTGTTGTAGTGAACAAATTCAGCAAGATGAGCCATTTCATACCATGCAAAACAACACATGATGCTATTCACATTGCACACCTATTCTTCAAAGAGATAGTGAGGATACATGGGTTGCCAAAGAGCATAGTTGCAGACAGAGATGTGAAGTTTATGGGACACTTTTGGAAAACTCTTTGGAAGAGGCTAGGAACCAACTTGTCTCATAGCTCAGCATATCATCCTCAAATGGATGGACAAATAGAGGTGATCAATAGGGTACTTGGAAACTTACTGAGATGCTTAACTAAGAAGTATGGACAAGGATGGGAACAAGTGATTCCACAAGCTAAATTTGCTTACAATGATAGCACAAATAGAACAACGAGTAAGAGTCCATTTGAAATAGTATATGGCTTACATCCAAGGGATGTACTTGAGCTTATGGATCTACAAGGATATGAAGGGATCAGTGGACATGTTGATGATTTTTCTCAGTCAATGAGAGAGGTTCATGAGCAGGTAAAGAAGACATTGATAGAGGCTAATCAAAAGTTGAAGGCTAAGAGAGATGAAGGGAGAAGAGAATTACAATTTGAGATAGGTGATTTGGTGATGGTATAATTGAACAAGGAAAGGTTACAGAAAGGCATACCAAGCAAGCTGCGGATGAAAAGGATAGGGCCATGTAAAGTGTTGGCTAAGTATGGGTCAAATGCATACAAGGTGGAGTTACCCAAGGAGATGTCTATTTCTCCTATCTTCAATGTGAAGGACTTGGTGAAGTATAAAGGACCAGAAATGGATGAAGAACAGTACAATGCTGAGATAAAAAAGGATGTGGAAGCACTCAAGGTACCAGATCAGATCATCCCACAAGTGGACAAGATTCTAGACTCAAGGGTGAAGAAGAAGACTAGGCACAAGACATACATGGAGCACCTAGTGAAGTGGAGACATCAACCAGAGTCAGAGGCTACTTGGATAACAGAAGGTGACTTTAAGAAGCATGGAATTAGTGAGGAACTCTTGACATCACAGGTTCCTTAACCTCTTTGTTGCAGGGGGAGAATGGTGCAGGAGCACCTTAAGGTCTTTTGGAAGATCTTAGTGATTTTTGGCTTGTAGGTGGTTCTAGCCAACCACCAAGAGATTAAGGACTATGATATAAAGTCCCTAGGTTTTTTTCAGAGTGTGTTAGGGTAGGTTTGGCTTAGAGTCTTGAACTTTATGAGTTCCTAGACAAATCTTGGCAATTTGAGCATTTTGGCAATGTTGCCTTGGCAAATTGGCCTAAAAGTTGAAAAATAGCATTAATGTTGTTCTAAGTCTGACCCAAGGGTCCTAGCACGTGGGAGAAAGGTATATAATTTCATCCAAACCCTAATACCAAAGTTGGAAGTTCATTTTCATGAATTGAGACTTGGAGAGCATTTTTGTGTGATTGGAATTCAGCAACTTTTGAGTGCATTTTTGTGTTTGAGCCTTCATCTAGTCAAGAATGGATTGAGAGGACTAATATGATGCTTTGAGTGTTTCATTTGTGTCATTTACTTACTGTACCTAGCATTATATTAGTCATTTAGACCAACTGGTTAAGGTTTTGCAAGTTTTTGGGTTTTTGGACTCACTGTCAGTTTGGGCTAGTTTTGTGAATAATGAGTCCCACTTGAATTACCATGGCTTTCCTCTCATTGCCACTTGGAATCAATCTAGAGACTATGTAAATAATTTACATATAGGTTTAGAATTCTTTGTTTGCAGGGGAAGTGAAGAAACTATCAAGCACTAGGCGAGTGCAAGTGCATTCTGGCTAGTGGCTTGGAGAGGACAACAGTAAAGAAAGCTGATAAATGGATTGGTTTGTGCCAATAAAGAGCATGGGAGTGTGGTAACATGTATTCCAGACATGTGTGTGCAAGGAGGAGAGTTTAGGAGGTCATTGAAGCCCTCAAAGTTGGAAAAAGGAGCTAAAACCCTTGAAACCCTTGAAATTAGGGAGGTATGAGGACAGTCATATGAATGGCCACTTGGGAGACCTTACACCTAGTAAATATTGAATCTGAGGGTACCAATAGAAATAATATCATAAAATATTTGAGGTTTTTTAAGACTATTTTTGAGAAAATCCAAGAAAACGGGTTCTAGGAGGCCTAGTTGGGGCAAAAGGCTACAAGGCCTAAAATGGAGTTTTTCAAGAAAGTGATGGGAGAATGGTGAAAGAATCCAATGAGATGGATCAGTGAGGTTTCAAATCAACAAAGAGACAGTAGAATAGCCTTTCCTAGCCCCTGGAGTGGTTAGGACACATTGGGTCAGTTTGGAGCCCAGGGAAGCCTAGTGGCGAATTGAGAGTAATGGAGAAGAATTTGAAATTGGTGGAGAGTATTATGAGGTGAGATGGGTTTAGGAGAGATCCCTGAATAGGGTAGAGAGGAATACCCTAGGAAGACCAGAGAATAGGTCTTGGGAAGAGCAAGAGTGCTCTTGAAAGGTAAGTCTCCCCATCAGTTAACCTTCACCCTATCCCCAACCATAAATGTAATTCTAAGCCTAACCCTAACCCTAATTCTATCTATAATTATAACCATAACTCTAACCCTAACCCTAACCCTAATTTTATATCTCATCCTAACCCTAACCCTAACCCTTATTCTATCTCTGACCCTAACCCCATACATAACTATAATGCTTACTCTAATACTAACCCTAACCCTAACCCTTCCTCTAACCCTAACCTTAATTCTATCTATAGTCTTAACCCTTTCCCTATCCCCAACCCTAAATATAATTCTAAGCCTAATCCTAACCCTAATTCTATCTATAATCATAACCCTAACTCTAACCCTAACCCTAACCCTAATTTTATCTCTCATCCTAACCCTACCCTTATTCTATCTCTAACCATAACCCTAACCCCATCCATAACTATAATGCTTACTCCAATACTAACCTGAACCCTTACTATAACCCTAACCCTACCCCTAACCCTAATTATATCTATAGTTATAACCTTATCCCTACCCATAATCACAATTCTATCTCTAACTTTAACCATAACCCTAATCCTAACCCTATCCTTATTCTCAACCCTAACTCTAATTATGACTCTAATCCTAACCTTAACCCTAATTCTATCTATAACCATCATAACCCTAACCATAATTCTATCTATAACTATAACTCTAACTCTAATTGTGACTCTAACCCTAAACCAAACCTAATTATATTTGTAATTGTAACCCTAAACTGAACCCTAATTCTATCTCTAATCATAACCCTAACCCTAATCCTAAACCTAACTCAAACCTTAAACCTAACCCTAACTCTAACCCTAACCTTAACCCTAACCCTATCCCCAACCCTAACTCTAATTATAACCCTAACAACCCTAACCCTAATTCTATCTCTAATCCTAACCCTAACCCTAATCCTAACCATAAGCCTAACCCTAACCTCAATTTATTTAATGTCTTACATATTAAATCATGAATGCTAGTAGCATAAATATATTTAATACTAACACAAGTGCACCAAAAGGAGGTGCAATGGTTATGACGATTGTATTTTATAAATTAGTTGAATTATTATTTTGTATTGACTAATAATTTAATACAAAGAGAAGAGGTGGTTTCAATATGCAACAAACAAGTCATGGTGTTCCAAAGTCCTCAACCATTCAACTTCCTTCAACAATGATATTTTGTTATGCATTACACATAATAATATTCTCTTGGAAACTCAAATTGGGGAACCAAAAATTGGAATTCAAAGTGAGTTTGAGTAAATTCATACTTCCAAAAACACTATGCTTAGGCAATGAACAAATAGTAGCATGTTAGAGAGAGATTTTGCTAGTAATCTTAGGGACTAAACTAAATCAAATTCAAGCTGGTTGTGTGCCCAAGTGGCCTAATAATGTAATTTCCTTGAAATTATTGGATTTAAGTGAGTAGTTGGCACACATTTTTCTGTTGTTTTCTCCCACTCATGGGTTTCCCCAATGTAAATCCTTGTCTTCATTTCTATGATTATTTACTCTCATTTCTTTGTAATTATGAGTTAAATTATTTTTCTAGAAAAATCCAGTCTTTATGTCCTTTATTCAAATTTGTATGTTGGTGACTACTGTATGGTCTAACCATCATAGTTTATAGATCAATGATCATATTAAAACTCAAGACCTAAATGACATATCTAAACTACATCAAAATAGAAAGTTGTTTTGATGTCTTTGTTTCTCTACTACTACAACTTACGTAACCTTGGCATTTGATGGAGGCATTCTAGTGATAGTATAGAAAGAAACGGTGAGGCTTCATGGACTTAGCAACATAGATTACAACACCACATATTGTATAGATATAGTTGACACAAAACTTGAATTTTCCATAAATTTCCTTGACACAAACTGATCCATTGATTGATACTTTCTTGTTCTATATCTTTGTTCTTACATTGTACACATCTTTCTAGTGAATGATAAATTGAAAAAAATACAAAAATACAAAATTCCTCTAATAGATTATTAGCAAATGATTTTGATGTTATGTAAACCATTGTAAACATAGTTAATATACCCTTAAAATGCATGGTAGCCAAGGAAAAGATATAAATAAATTCAAGGGATTAAATAGTGCCATACATAAATAAACATTTATGATAAAATGTAGCATCAATGGGGTTTAAAATGCTTGCATTTTAAAGTTGTTTGTTCCATTGCCAAAGATATCTTGGTTGTTCTATTTAGTAGTGGAATATAAATAACAAAACATGTTGGATATTATTAGAACTCTATTGTTATTAAGAATAGTGGTCAGCAAAAGATTTCATACTTTAAATTTAAGGATTAGTATATCAAACCCAATTTTTTTGAAGACACGCCACACACAGTTCAACAAGATTATTTCAAAAATAAGCATATTGATTTTGGCAATGACACACAGACATCTATTTATATTTGGCTATGATGTAGCAAAATTAATTTGTATTGGAATTGTAATTAAGTAATCTAGACTCTATTTTTAAATAGAGTGGAATTTGAGTTGCATAATGGTGAGTCATTTGTGACAATTTGTAGAAGCGAAAATAATAATTTTTTTAGTCTTTTTTGAATTTTGAGAAAAGAATTTAAAAAAAGAGTTAAGTTTTAAAAAAACAATAAATACAAGAAAGTAGTTGAAATTAATACATAAATACATGTTTGAAACATTAAAGTAGGCCACAAGAGACAACAAATACCTGAATTCTAAGAAAATAATTAAAAACAAGAGTGAAGAAAAGCTAAAATAAAGAAGCAACAATCAATACAAGAAAGCAGTTGGAATTAATACATAAATACATGTTTGACACACTGATGTAGGACACAAGAGACAAGAAATTTTCTAGATTTATTCTTTTTGCTAGTTGGATCAGTTAAGATGCACATTGTTTACGTCAAATATTCAATTGGAACCCTCTGATTAGCATTCTATAGATTGTCAGATGCTTTGTGAGCATTCCTAGACAGGAGAAACATAGAAATCAATTTCCCTTTGTAGATTGTCAGAGAAGTGCTTGGTTATGGGTCTAATGTTTTTAGGTGGCATTTGTAAAATAGTTAATGTGTCTTTTCTATCCTTCCACATTTTTCATACATGCTTGTATCCACACCTTGGGCAATCTAGATTCTTCTTGTTACAACAACCTCATCCTCATCTCATGGCACTATGGGTGGTGGTTCTTTGAATCCCCATATTTTGGCTTTTCAATATGTTTCAGGTGGTCCCATGTATGGCATGACTTATGCTTCAGGGGTTCCTTCTAGTCCTAGTAACCCCACTTCTATAGCCAATCCTAGTGGTACTAATATCACCTCAGTGTGATAGCTTGCAAAAACACCAAGAATGCACTCCACATCACATTCTTCTTTGCAAATATGATCACCACTGCCTTCTAAACATAGAATTTTCCAGAATCTGAATTCAAAGGATTTTGAAACTCCTGAAATATGGCCAAGTTTGTATCATTACAAGTTGCATGTCACCTTGTCACCACTTTTAAGTAGTGAGTTGTAGACTTTTTTCAATATAAAAGAACTTTTGTAAGTTTTTGCTAGCGAAAATTGTAGGTCATGTTTACTCATGATATAATCTACTAAATGTAATTTATATATTCAATAAGAGAATCAAATTTTTTTGATGGGTTTGGTGGTTTTTTAGTGTTTGCTAGTGAAAGTACAAATGGAAGAATTGCCTTTGTTGCAAAATTTACATTCACAGACTCTTGTTCCATAAATCATATGTTTGGATGGTAGGGTGGCTTGAAGGCATTAAGTTGAATAGAAATATATACAATTTGAGTTTGTACAACATATTCTTAATTTTTTTGGTTGTGTCGCAGTCATTGACCATATTAAAGACTTGTCGTTGCCTGAATTGTAGTAGCTTATTGCACATGTGAACATCAAGAAAAATAGTTTGGCCTCTTTTTTCCCTATTAATTTCTAATTGTTTGTCATTTTTTTCTACTTTGTATAACTTTGTGTTGTATGAATTTTTATCTGTTTAATTTTTTTAGAGTGTGATATGAATGAACAAATTACAAATGGAGAAGTGCTTCTAAAGCAAACAGTCTCTTTGCTTACATGCCTTTGGGAGGAGAACAAGGAGTGTATAGGAATCACTCCTTCAGATTTTATTAATGGTATATTGGAACACTTTGACAAGAGCAGTGCCCTGCTTGGAACTAAAGAAGATTGTGTTGTGTATTATTTGGAACCATTGGAATCAAGAAACATATATTCATCAAAGAGTGGTTCGTGTAATCTTGACCTGCAAGAAATTTTTGATAATCTGAGATTTAATGTATCATTATATTAAAATTGAATGAAATACCAAAATTTGAGATCTCATGATACTCTAGAGTGGGATTTTAATTTGTTATGCTTATATTGTTACTTCCAATAGCTTCATTCAAAGCTTCATATTTTAAATTTCTACATATGTTCAAGTATCGATTAAATATGGACAGTTGTTGAGGAATGTGGATTGTTGCAAGCAACTGTAAAGTCCAGTTTCTTTTGCCTATAGCTTTCAAAAGTTAATTAGCATCATAATAGCAGAGAAAAATCATACTAACCTTCCCATCCTTATCTCCTGTATTTTTGTCTTTAACTTATAAAATTTTGAAAAAAAAGGGACCTTCTCCTTGAATATATTGTTACAGAGCCTATTTGTGACTATTTTGTGAATATTCCCTGTGACGATACTCATGCATCCAAATAACCAAAAAACATGCTACCATTAACAAAGCAGACACATACATAGGGACAAAAGGTCATCAGGTAAGTAAACAACAATAGCATCGAATGAAGGATTGAATTTAGTTGTTAAAGCACCATTTACCTATCAAGGAAGCACAAAATGAGAAGCTGAACAAACCAAGCTCAATATTACTCATTAAACAAATTAAGAGAAATTTTAAGAAACTCGGTCAAAGAAGTTTTAAAAATGAGACAAACAAAAACCAATCTCCCTACAATTGTTTTTGCTTCAATATATTTATAATGAAAGAAAATTATATCTAAGAATAGTCCAAGAAGATTTGATACGATTTTTTATTATTGTAAATTTTATACTTTTTACGGTTGCAAATTTGATACGATATTTTATTATTGTAGATTTATACAATATTTTACAACTGTAAGATTTAAGGTGAAGCGGTGTCGACTACAATTTGTAATTGAAAATGGTTTCCTAACAATTAGTTTAACGGCGTGAGACTTTGTTCCCGAGAAATTTTTTTCAGGTGTGAGATAATACTAAATTCTAGTGGGTTGTGCCCACAACAGATATAGCCTATCAGCTAAACATATATAAGATATCATTTTCAAGGTACATGTTGCATATTTATGTGATAAATTGATTAAAAACATATACACCTCAAAAAGAATATCTCTTGACGTATATATCTATATATAAATATTGTGACCAATGACATAGTGAAGGTTAACTACACCCAATCCATACGAATTCGAGGCATATTTAACCCACTAAGCATTCATC
Organism: Sequoia sempervirens; assembly: GCA_007258455.2. Lineage (NCBI taxonomy): Eukaryota > Viridiplantae > Streptophyta > Pinopsida > Cupressales > Cupressaceae > Sequoia > Sequoia sempervirens. Next base: position 282,307 of record VDFB02262335.1, on the reverse strand, counting down.
CCAATAAGATCATTCACTATAAACAAATACAAAGAAGCCATTAAAACTAAGATTCTAAATCATGGAAGCTTGAAAAACCTCTAATCTAAGACATTGAAACTTATCCTATTGGGGGAGTGGTGTCGCATTGATGTGGAATGGTGACCCTTTCCCAATCCCTTAGATAATGAGCTTATTTCAATCAGTTTTATTGAAGAAAACTAATGAAACCATTGATAGAGGTGGATGAAAAAATGATTTAAAGCTAGAAATGAATATGATGCAAGCTAATTTAACATGATTTGTGCTAAGATGATTGATATGGGTGTATGCAAATCTACTCTAAATGTATGCAAGCTTTAAAAGATTAAAATCCTAATTAACAAATAAGTTAAATGTATGCATCTATGTTATCATGGAGCAATTAATGGAAGCTTAAAGCTAATATGCAACTAAAAATGAACTAAAATATGCTAAATGTGAGTAAAGTATGAGTGTAAGTGGGAGTAAATTCAACAACATAAGTTTTCAATTGAAAGATGGATCCATTTGTCTCTAGATAGTGTTCTATTTATAGGAAAGCAAATGAGAAATGAAGGGTTGAGATCGAAAGATCAATCAACGGTCAAGGATGAAAGGAAGAAGAGGCATGGATCATGGATTCTAATCAACAGGTGAGAATGCAAGATGAGATTTAATCAAGGGTTCTCATTTGTTCCAAACAAACACACTTTTGACCTACACACACAGGTCACAAGGTAACTTGCTCAAGAAGTCACAAGTTTAGCTTGCTCAAGAAGCCAAGTGAGAATATCCCTTTTTCAAATGATTGGAGGAGAGCGAATATTCTAATGGGTGAGGAAAAAAAGATACTTTGCAATTTAAAACAAAGTTTTAATTGTGTAAAAAGGGGAAGGAATATTCCATGGGAATATTCCCCTTTTGGAGGAATGTGCAAAGGAGAAATATTCCCTTGCAAGTGGAAGAATTAGTAATTTGATAATTAAAACAAAGTTTCAAATATGCAAATTAGGGGAATTATATGATATTCATTAAATAATTAATTTAATGGAGATCACATGAAAAAGCAATGGATGAGATTGATTTGATCTATCAATGGTCACAAATGAAAGGAGGATGAAACATGGATCAATTATTCTCATCAATGGATGAGAATCAAAGATAACATGGATCAAGAAAAGATCAAAGGCTCACAATCATGCAAACAAAAACACTTTGCAACAAATTTAAAAATTTCTTTCAAAGTTTGTTTGTAGGGCATACGAAAAATTCATTGCGAACAATTCACTAAAGGAAAATTCACCGCTAGCAATTCACCACCACAAAAAATTCACTGCCAAGTAAAATTCATCGCCAACAATTCACCGCAAGGAAAAATTAACCACATTAATATTTTCAATAAAATCAAAGTTTTTGAAACATATATTAAAAAATATTAATGTGGTTAATTTTCCACTGCGGTGAATAAGTGGCAGTGAGTTTTACTTGGTGGTGAATTTTATGTGGGTGAATCGTTGGCGGTGAATTCTCCTAGAGCCTATTTGGAGTAATCATTACCTTTTTTTGGAGGAAAATAGGAAGATATTCCTTTGGAATATTCCCTATGCAAGTGGATGAGAGGGAAATTAGCAATTTAGTTAATTAAAACAAAATTTGAATGTGCAAGATGAGGAATGTGAGGATATTCATTAAATTATTGATTTATTTAATGAAAAGGAGATGCAAATACAATATTTAATTAAATAATTTAGGTTATATAATTAAATAAGAGGACTTAGGGTTAAAATTAAATAATTTGCATTATTTAATTAAATCGGATAAAATGTCAGTGTGAGAGGGGGTGAATTAACCCAATTAGGTCAATTAGATTAATAGGTGAAAATGAGGCATTTAATTAAATAATTAGGTTTATTTAATTAAACAAGTGAAAAGAAGATGGATTTGAGGATGAAATGATGTTAGTTAGCCAATGTGATCCATTGAGACATTTTTAAGTATCTACATTTTTTCCCTCTTTGAAGCAATGTACTTGTTGCATTGGTTCAAAGACTGATGTTGATTTGTATGATGATGATGATGCAAAAATAGATATCAATGATCTCTTTGAGATGTTGATAGCCAAGCTAAAGCTGACTGATTTGATTGATTGATTGATAACATTGTTTAGGATTCACAACAATGTAAGGATTGTGTTGAATAAAATGAGGATTGGTAGGGAAAGATATATCCCAATGATGATTGATTTGATAATTTGATCAAGATTTAAGAGCAAGGCTAGGAACAAAGTTCGTTAGATGATTTGATATCAATATGATCGAAAGATGGTTGGTTTCCCCCTACATAAAAATAAAATAATTTATTTGGCATATTATCAAGAGATTTAAAATTTATATAGTGTAAATGGTAAATTATTGACTAATTTAAAAATATTGCATAATGTATATGGAAAATTATTGACTAATTTAGAATATACACAATTTAAATGAAAAATTATTCTAACACAAAAGGGTAAAGAAAAATTTATTTGGTGAATATACCTCTTTTGAATAAAAAAGATCTAAAGGTTATTATTCCATCATTAATCAACAAACACATGTAGCAACAACCATTAAATTTGATTAAATAACTAGTTGTAGCAATTTGCAGTCAATTTCTATTAGTGTAAAATGTCTTTAGGTGGTGGGACCACAAACACATGTTTTTATTTATATATTAATTTGGGAAATTGTTTCATTTGATGAATAATGTTGAATGACTAAAGTTGTTTATGAGAGGAAAATCTGATTCACATTTTTTTTGGTATAAAACTTATAAAATTGACCAATAATAATAAATAATAAACTTTACTAGAAATATAGAGCATTTTTAAAACATTTAGATATTTTAAATAGATAAATTTGGCCCAAGGGGACCATTGGAATTATATTTATCAAAATAAGCATAAATAGTAATGCCCCAAAACATGAATCTCTATAACAAAGGTTAACAAACTAGACCATTTGCAACAAAAGTATATTATAAAATAAAGTCAATAATGCAAAATAAAGTTCAAAGTCAAATAAACATAAAAATAGTACCAAATCATAGTAGTGATATAACATAGTAGAAAAAACCACATCCGCATGGCCAAAATACCAACCATTATCACTACACTTCAATTGTTTTCTCTTGAGCTATCAATATTTATTACTTTTCACTACATCACAAATTCTCCTTGGACTTATTTGAATATTAGTATTCCTAGGAAGAAAATCCACAACCCTCATCACAATTTTCTATTTTTGGAAATTAGGTTGATGTAGGTTGTGCATGTATAGTTGAGATATTGAGGAAGTGTTGTGAGTACATGGAACTATCTTTCATTAGATGGGTTGGAAATATTTTCATTAAGATGTATAGCAACATCAGTAGTAACTTTAGATTTGGCTTAGCTGGTGGTATCAACATTTTTTATGGGATCTTCTTACTTACTCTTGTCAACAATCTTGGACACAACATAACCCAAATTAATTGGTTCAGGTTCAACTTGGTTTATGAGTCTCATTTGGTCTAATTGTCTAATTAGAGTTTATCTTTCAATCATAGCATTCCTAACCTATTATTCTATCTCCCTCTCCTTAATTTTCCTTATTTCCCTCTAAATTTTAATTTCTCTTCTAAGAGCATTGACATCTTCAAAAACCTCCTCAGGATCTGGGAGAGTGATCTCAAAACCTAAGTGTTCTTCCAGATCTATTAGGTTATGGGCATCACAATTTTGGGGATGATTATTAGTTCCAATTAACAAGTCAGGTGGTAAAGGTGAATATCCACTGAATGCAGGAGGAATAATGTCACCAACAACAACATAATTGATAGAGGCAACATTTCGGTGATGGATCCTACTTCTACTCCTACTTTACCTAGCTCTAGATCTATGGATACTTGTGATAGTCTTATTATCACAATTATCTTCTCCTTCGCGGTCTAACCCTAGAAAATTATCTTGACTTTCATGCCTACTATAAATCATTAAAGGAATTTGTTTTTTAGGAATTGGATGGGGAGTAAACTTACTTGTATGTGTGTCTTTTTCTTGTAATGATGTTGGAGTCCCTTGATTTGAAAGCGCATCTTTCTGTACCCATTGGCCCTTCTACTTGGGAGTCTTTTGAAGCTCACCTTCCAACTTCTCTTTCAACAGTGCCAATTATGAATGTAACTGCATTGTTTGTTGTTGATTATTTCCATAATCAATCAACAAATTATTATACTTCTTTCTAAATTGATCCTTCTCATCAGTCACTAATTCCACTATTTCCTTTGTAAATTGAGCAACATTTACTAACATTGTTGTTTCCTCAATTGTTTAGGTGTCTAACACTCTCTTTATTATCAAGCTTCCCATGTAATCTACAACAGGCTTTGTAATATCTGACTTCTTGGTATTAGGGGCTAGGGCCCAAATTGCCAATGTGTCCCACAGATCACTAAATGCAAATCCTTGTAGTGCAATTGTAGCTTCCTCCTCTGAGTTGTAGAGAGGTCTATCATATCTCTTTATTATGTCAAATGCAATGGAAAAAGACAAATCCCATTCAGGCAATAAAAGAATTCCACTTTTTCTAACCAGTTCTCTACCCTCAGCTGTAGTTTTTTTGATACTTCTCCCTCATCTCTTTTATTACTCTTGCTTGGATGAATGAATTAGGTAACTTAGGATGAAGGCACCTTTGTTCTACAACATTATTCACAAATTCATCCTTCTTTTCCCTCCAGGAAAATTCTATGAAGGCCTTGGACTACACAAAAGAATCATCATCCATAAATTTATTACATGCTACTTCTCTCACATCATTTTGGCTATTTAAGCCAGTGAGGTCAACCTTATTTAACCTCAAACCAATTTGTTGTGGCGCAATATCCTTAGGTGGAGAAGGCATCCCTTGTTGCATTTCTTCTTGTCTTACCAAGATTTTATCCTCAGAATCATCTTCATAATCCACCGAACTTGTTGATTTAACCTTTTGTTTCTTCACAAGTGGCTCTTTTGGTGGTGATGCTTGTCTTGGTGGAGATTCATTTTCAATGAATTTAGGTCTAGTTGACCTAGGGGGAGATGGAAGTGGCATTTGTGGCACTAGTGAAAGGACCCTTTTTTCTTTTTGTTGTGAAGAAGCAACAGTTGTATCCTTCCTCTTTGCCTTATTTTTCCTTCTTCTGAAAACAATTACCTTTTGTTCCTCAAGGGCTTGGTAAGATGGCCTTTCTTCCATTGTAGCGGTATCTCCCACATATTTTCTTCTATGGCAATGGCCTTTCCCTTTTCATAGACCAATCTATCACCTTCTAAGTTCCCTACTACTATCTCAAAGTTTTGGAAAAAATAATAATTCTCTGCATTTCATTTGGGATTTTTGCAAGGGCGGTGAACTATGGATCCTCTTCCCTTATCTTCCTTTGAAATTTATCAAAAGAAATCCACTTTTCTTTTCTATCATCATGCTTTAGAAAATTAAAAATATTCATAATCACATCCTTAGGGAAATAAAAATTATGAATAAACTTTGAACTCCTATTTCTCATTTTCCACCATGCCATGAAACCTTTAGGGTCATAGTTTCTTCCTTCTACTCTTCTCATTCCCAAAGGCTTAAGGATATCATTTATTTTTTCCCATCCTCCTTTAATTATTACAAAGTTAGAAAAGCAAGTGTATAAAGTGAAAAATGCTCCCTTTACCCGATCCTTTAAATTTCTATTTTCCACATTCCCTAGTTGCCACATCAGTTCAAGAAAACCAAGTCTCTCTGGAACATCTTTGGCCAACAGATGAGGTGAAATAGTTGCGCCATAAACTCTTAAAACAATATATGTAGGATAAGGGATAACATCTCCCCAATTATGATCAACACCCAAATCAAGACTCCTTTCCTTAGGCCTCAGAAAATAATGCAAGGCCTTAGGAATCCTTGGCACGTTCCTAAGCAGTACTCTCCTCAACTTAGAGGAAAAAAAATTCTCAAACATAACATAATCAATTTTTTTGTCATCCTTATCTAGGACTGTAGTCCAACATGTAACAAGAAGCTCCAAATTACCTTTCTTATGCTCAAGTGCCATGTCCTTACCAAAATAACCAACTCCTTTGAATAATAACATATGCATCAACAATGAGTACTAGGAAAATTTTACTCCATCCTTTCCCTTCTTCAATTCAACCAGGCCCTCATGCATCCTTTCTGCCAAGTACCCTCCATAGTCATACAATGTACAATAATTTGAATATTGAATATGTGTGGCCATGTACATCTGGGCCATGGGGATGCCTATAACTAGGTCATAACTAATGATTTGGAATATGGAATAGAAAGTTCTCTAAAAGTAGCACATAAAATACTTAATGGGGTAGGGTTCCTTGTCTGATGGACCCAAAACTACCCTTCTACCATCCACAAATGAAAAATAGCTCAAAAATATTAAGGTCTTGAATGAATATTTGACATTTTTATATTATGTTCTGAGAGTTTTCTCATCAATGGGCACCATGTCCTCACTCCCCTCAGCGAGTTTGAAAATTTCTACAATTTCTTCTCTTGTCACCTTTACCATATCTTTACCATCAAAATTTCTCACAATCCTTGTGATTGGATCATAATTCCTAGACAATGCTTTCAGCAAGTCCACATCCATGTAGACATTTGGGACTATTACTTCTCCCAAATCAAGGTTCCAAGGGTTTCCTACAAGAATGCTACAATTCTTGTTCCCAAACTAGCAATTGAAAATTTTCCACCCGATGTAGGGAAATGTAGCATCCTTGATTGTAAATTTCTTATCAATTAATCCCTCCACAATTTGCTTCCCACAAAACAATAGTTGACCCTTAGGTTTTTCAGTAGTAGAGGGTGGCGACTAATCAATTAGGTCTTGAACAAAAGGTCTAGCATGAACTTTGGAGCCAAAGGATTTCTCTTTTGATGAAGACACTTTCACTTTTGGGGCCATAACTTGAGGGTTTTTGTAAACTAGGGCTTCTTTTAGCAAATGGGAAATTACAGCTTATGCAAGGGTTCGAATTGGAAAGTAACAAGACCAGGCAAGCTAATTTCCTTGAATTTACGTCAAACCTTAAAAGAAATGCATAAACCAAAAAACCCTACTGGTAGAATGATTCAACGAGTGCAATTAAACAAATTCCTAAACAATTTAGAAGTGGGAGAGCAATTTAACTTACTGATTTTGCAATGCTTGAAAACCCTAATTTCGTCGTCAAACAAGCCTGAAAATCATAGCACGAGCTCCTTGAATACACAAAATGATTTTGACAACCTTTAATTATGCTTTAAAGTGAGTTTTAATGGCTTTAAAACCTTCCAATTTGGTAGCTCTGCATCTTGTCCACCATTATGGTTCGCTTGCGCGAATCATAATGGCTCATTTTCCTTCAAACTTAATTTTGAACGTCGACCATTGATTGTAGAGTGAGATGGCTAGATAGATGACCCAAATTTAGTCAACAAAGTTTGAAAATGCTTACTGTAGTCCTCAATTATTCTGAACCAATCAAAAATAGGTTGTGTGGACCTAAGATCCAAGTCATTCGCGGGCTCCACCATCCTTACCGCAACTAAGAAAATCCATGTGTCATCTTCCCCGCTTCCTTGTTGGTCTTAACCTATGTGTAAAATTCAATAGCGAGGAGGTAGGGAAGGGATCATATTAGGTCTCAACCTTCAACATGTGAGTGCCTTACTACAAGGATACTTTCTTGTGCACATATCCATCAGATATAACCAACAACCAAGATTAAAAGATCTCATTTTCTTTTAAAACGCATGCTTATAAATCCCTTTAGAAACGCAAATTTTAGCATTCATGTTTGTTGATGCCAAAAGTTGGAAAGGTAACAACCCTTTTATGGGAAACTCAGTTTATGGGGGACCTATTGCACTAAAATGAGTGACCTCTGGATTTTAAAGAAGTTAGCTTCTTTTGTAATTGGGGTTTGGAAAGGGAAAAGGAAACATATATAAAATAAAAGTTTAATCTAAGGCAATGCGCCAAGACTTAGATAATAGGCATGATAAATCATAGATCTAAGGGCCCAATTAGCAATTTGCAATGTCCCAGAAAGGCAGAAACTAAAGATCAAAGTATAAACAATTCATTCATTGACATAAAATAAATTTGCACACATATTTACTGTCAAGAAGAGTCACATGACATGATCTAAGACAACAAAATTTCATTCAATTTATAGAAGTTTTGTAAATGAATCATCCAAACAATAGCATCACAATCTAAAGTTAATCAAATATCATAAGAAGAGCAGAAAGGTTGAATGATTAGCACAGTTTCCGAGTATTTTTGCAATAATTAAACAATAATAACAAAGGCCTGATGTCTTTTATCTATATTCTTTCTACAAAATCCCGGAACCCTTCCTCCAAAACAAAGAGTATATATAGCCAAAATGCTCCCATCACCTTGGCGAGCTATAATAGAAAAGATTTGAGAATCATTGGAAATGATGCAAAATCAAATATTCCTCCCAGCCGTCGCAACAAAAAAGATTCTATCCAAAGCATCTAGTCATTCCATCCATCATTTAAAAGAAACACCCACCGAATAGACACGTGGCGATAGTGTACAGCCTGTGCTCATCTTTTTCCCCCGCTGTTGAAAGCTTGCACCAAGCAGACATGTGTAACTTGCCTCATTCTTGGTATTGACTGTGGGGCCTACTGAAATATGTGAAGATGAAGCCATGTGGCATGTAGACGGAGCCTGACTCAAAAGTGAAGGGAAGCAACTTTCAATTGTGTGCAAAGCAAACATGTGGCAGTGCAGTGGGGCCATTTTGAAATGCGAAGGGAAGAGATCCTTTAGGGAGTGCAAAGTGGACACGTGGCAGAGGTCGCGACATTTATCAAAATGGTCCAAGAATGAATTTTAATGCAATGTGTGGGTCGATACTTCAACAAAATAAAGCCCAAAGGGAGCTCAATGAATATTTATTCACAACTTTTGGCGACTATCAAGGGCATTTTTCTTGAGGAATGAAGAACCCAAAATTTCTCTAGCTGCAAACTAGAGTATTACCCATTGGACGATGGCTTCAAAGCTTAGAGAGGGCATCCTACAACAGTAGCTAGTTAGCTTCGGATGGCCTCGATATGTCATGCATATTCTCTTGCACTCCACTGAGATCAAGCATTTCTTTATAAGGAAGCTCCACCAGTAGACTAGCCCTAGACACACATAGGAAAAGTAGTCGTGCAACTAGATCTATAATCCCTTCGATATTTGTTGTTGTGGGAGGATTGCTGAAGTTTTGTAAGGTAGTTTTTTCCTATTTATTTTCTTCAATTTTTGCTACAAGCTGCTCAGTAGTGGTCAAGGATCCATCCTTAAGAAATGGGGAAGGTAATCCCATCGCGGTCAGCTAGGAGAAGCTTTCTCACACATTATCTAGAGTCATGCCCAAAGTGGTCGTGCATGCCTTGGCTTGTTTTATAGTTGAGTGGCAATGGACGAACTTGTTCATTGTCTTGGAAGCAACCTTTTGATTGTTGATTCTTGCTCCATCTAGGTATTCATCAGAGACTGAGTACAATTTGGTTAGCATCCCCTACGCCTCAGGGACCTTTTCCATGATGAACTACAAGAACTCCCCCATAGTTTTATGAACCTCCTAGCTCAAATTTGTCACCTGAGACATGTACCAGAGTATTGGATGTAACATTAGACAATAAGACTTGACCTTCCCCCAATATGAAGCATATAACTGATGTGTTATTGGAATGATATCTAGCTGGGCAACAAGAGCCTGGGGAGAATTCTCTAAAATGGCGATCTTTGCATCCCTTGCATTGATGTCTTGCATTAGCTCCACGATCCTCTTGTTGGAAGATGCCAATTATTCCCAAACATGAGCTAACTCCTTAGTCCAGCTCTCCTTCGCTTGGCTATGGTTTGCTAGTTTTGTTTCAAGGGAAGAGTTTGCTTCCCGAAGCTCTTCTTCTATTTGGGCCTTGCAACCCTCAAATTCAACATCCTTCTCCTATAGCTTTTGCTCATACTGAGCTTGCTGCTGATCTAGTGCCTCATCCCTCAGCTACAGATTCTACCGCCAGAGCCAATTGGTTCTCGTATTCCTAAATCTTAGCATGCAACTTGTTTATTACAATGAGGTCAATAGATTGAACATTTGTAACTTCCTCTTGAAGTCTATTCCTCTCTGCTTCTATTATCAATGTTCTCTCTGTCAAGCGCACAACATCTGCTCCTAGGGATTTCTCCCTTCTTTCTAAGAAATTGGCTCTTTCTTTCAAGGATTTCAGCTGCTCATCCATCTTCCTCAACTAGTGGCTAGTTTTAATGAAATCGGAGGTGACCACTTATTGCATTTCCTCCATGAGCTCAAATTTATCTTACAGATGAGTTGTCTTCATGTCAAGCCCCACAACATACAAATTGTAATCTTCTGGACACATCTCCCCTTGTTTCTTTTCCAAATTGAGGTACATGGTTGCAAATTTTAGTGTTTGTTGAGTCTCATCATAGACAGTGTGCATCTTCGGTTCCGTCAGCTTACTATCATCCTTGGCTTTTCACTTTTGCATTCTACTAGCGCACACCTCCTTTGTAGCATCATTTTGTGCAATAAAATGGGCTGGTGACTAGACTAGCCTGCCTGCAAAAGGAGCACCGGGAGGTAGGGCATATGGATAGGTAAGTTTAATAGGCGCGGGGAATTTCTTCTTTTGGAGAGTGACGATTTGTGGGGAGAAATGAGCCACATGCCAAAGCTCGGTTTGAAAACTAGCAGAAGGGCTTGTCATTGCCAAGGCTCCATTGGTGAACCAGTCAGAGGACTCATGAGTTGTAGTGACGAGGGAGTAGTCATTGTAGAGTCTGCTTGCTATGAGAAAAAGGGAGCATCTGCGGCGGTAGTAGCAATAGAGACGCCAACGGTCGGTAAGCCTTCAAAAAATGAGGCAAGAAAGGACTGAGTGGAAACAACTGGTGTAAGGGTTTGTGGAGGAGTAAAGGCGAATGGATTCACCCATGCAGACTGGGAGAAACCTCCCACAATCATTGTATCAAAGGTGGGAAAAGAAGGTCCAACCTTATGGTGGGGGGCGTCAGAAGATAGTGGAGGATACCAAAGTCTGAGAGGCAATAAAAGCAGGAGCGAATGTTACCTATTGACTGGTCAATGGTAGCTCCGGGCTCATTGTTGGTTCTATATCTTTTTCGAGCTCCTGGCTAGTTGCGAGCACTTGGTTTGCAGTGGGTTCTTGTGAACCTTCTCCGACAATAGTTTTTGTGCATTGTCGCTTTCCAAGTGGGATTTCTCCAACCTCAATAGTCTCTATTGGCTACTGCTGTAACACTCTTGTTGATTTAGTGGCCCAAGTGAGTGATTGTGAGGCCCTCGAAACATTGAATCGCACATTTGAAGTTGTGTAGGCGGGCTGCCCCATGGAGATCTTCTCTTACTAAACGAAGGACGTTGGGGTCCCCGCTTCTTCTTCTCTTTGTTGTTTAGATTCATCATCTGGGTTGTCATTTCCTCCAGTGCTTGAGTCAGAGGTTGCATGTCCATCATCCCACCATTTTTCAAACTCTTCATCAGCTTTCAAGCTTTCATAAGGGGCTTCAAGTTGTTTTGTTTCCCGGCGATATACCCAGAAGGCTCTCATTTTTTCTAGAGTCCATTTCTCTATATGTCATAACTTGTACATGGTGTTCCCCACCTTGACATTCTCATCAGCCTCTGCTACAATGAAGTAGAACTTATGCCATGGTTCCCTATGATCCTCTATGGGAGTATGCACCAGCTCAACCAAATATTCATCTTTATCCTCCCATGGGCTACGCCTCTTTTCCCAATAGGGTCGAGAAGTGTGAGTAACCCTCATGTGCGCATGTGGTAGATCATTGAAAGGATTATACTTCCATTTATCGCATATCAAAACCAACCCTAAATGAGCTAGCTTATCTTGCAATAGTGGGTGTACCTGCCTCTTTGCCAGGGTCACTGTTTTGAAGCTTATGGGTAATTGGAAGAATCCCTTCTTCTAGGGAGGTCCTCCAAAAAATTTGTAATCGATAATGCATGCATGTCGATACATTTCAAGAGCCAATAATCTATTTGTGATGCAGGCCAGGAGTCGAAATGGTTGGTCAATGAAACCCCGCATCTAGATGATTGTGAAATCTGCACTGAAGAACTAGTCACATGCAGGAGTAAAGACTTGCATATATCCTATTTGATCTGTGTTGAGTCGAACCATGCCATCTTCTCCTTGCAAATCGTGCAAAATCAGAGTTAGAAAGAAATCTAAAAATGCATAGTAGTTAAATGTTGTGAAGAGGAGAGGTGTCGATGTAGATACCGGCTTTCTTATGCCCTTTTCATCAAAAATAGATAAACCCACATGCTTACTAAATAAATTATGGTTTTGATGCAAAAACATAGGGGTAAGAAAAGAGAGGAACCTGAACTTCCGTTCAATCGGGTAATTCTCTATTTTCCCTATCATTTCTTCTATGAGGAAATCTGTGAAATCATACTAGAAGAAATTATGTTGCTTGCGAAATTGGAAACTGGGCCGTAATTGAAAAGCGTACACCTCATGGTCTGTGTCTAGGCCACAAACAAATGCTAGCATTGAAAAGACCTCTTTTAAGTCGTTACTCTCAAATGAACTGTGCGGCACCGGGATACTTGGCGAGTTTTGGCTCGTTACTCCCTGCCTGTCGATTTCCTTAATTAAAAACTGAGGACCCTTCCTCATTTCCCTCCATGTGTTTTCTCCTTTCTCAGGAGTAAACACTTCAATGTTCTCACTTTTGGTGGTCGGGTCGGGGATGCATAGCATATGCCAGATAGCCTGTGGGCTAATATTAACCATTAAAGTTTGGCCCTCAATGTTGTGGGTGCTCGGGTTGTAACGTTGAATGGCCGCATCAACCAACTTTGGGAAATAGTGCACTAATGGGACCATGTACTACAGGATCCTGCTAAGCCATATATTTTCTGCTATTGATATCTGTCTCTTGGACAACTTCATCCCTTCACAGGCCCCTTCTCTCAAAGAATTGGGGTTTTTTGTGAGTTGTGGGTCATGAATATTGTCCCAATCGTCCTGGACTTGAACCTAGTTTTTGTAATTTTTGGGCTTCTTTGGTTCTAGCGTGTTCACCCATTTTGGCTTGTCTGGTATACTAGGCATAGAATATGATTTTTTTTCAAAGACGTTAATAGCATATGATGTTTGTATGGCCTTAAGCAAAGATTGTGTTGCCTCCCCATTGTATCTCTTGTTGTGAACTCTCTTTCATTGCCTCTTTTGATGAAAGATTTTGCTAGGCTTGAATTCTCTACAAATTTTTCAATGGCTCTAGATATGCTAAAAACCTTTCCTCACTCAGCTTAGCGTATTTGAAAAGACTCTTAGGCTTTTAATATTTTGCATGCGATACTTAGCTATCTTTTCTCAAGGTGGTAGACAAAAGTGGTTTTTTTCATTTAATTCGACATGTACCTCCCACCCTTTGGCTCATGAGAAAATGAATTACTTTCCATTTTGAGGTGATAAGAATTCATAATTGCATTTGGCAATCGTGTGATACGATGCAATTTCCTTGGAACTTGGGCCAACGATTTTCTCTTAGTGTAGCATTCGTATGCATTGGCAATTAATATCCTGAACGGAATGATTAAGCCAAAGCAAATGATCAGCACTTGAAAATATATGAATCTTGCCTTGGGTTTTGAGAAATGCCTAAGAAGTGACACAACAGCCTCTGGACTATGTAGCTCATTGTCGATGAACGCCACCATCCTAAACTTATTAATCAGCTCTCGGTAACTTTGCACGCATTGAACTATATTTAGCAAGCACAACTGGTCAGGAAATTCGAGCAAGCTTAGGCACAATTCTCATGTTAGCACTTGATTATCATCACATTTTTGGAAAGCCCCTTACCACGCCTTTCCTTTCTTTTTCTATAAATAGGAATCTAAGCGGTAACGAAATCACACTTAGCATTTGAGCAAGCTTTAGTAATAGGTTATTGACTTAGCATTTGGATTTGGTAATTGGTGAAGTATCTTCATAGGCTAGGCTTTAGGAAACTTTCAGGAGTAGCTAGCAGATAGTTGCAGTGTGTCATTACCATGAACACCACCATTCTAGGCTAGTGTCGCACAAGTCACAGACGACCTTTCTTGGTGAGATTTCCACTAGACGTCTAAAAAGAATGAAAAAGAACAAACACTCTCTGGCTCTAATAGCCATGAAGTGGGTTCTGGGCCGGGATTGTTTGGAGTATGAGGACAAGTATTGGGTTAATACTGACATCTACTCGCACTTTGTCGCATCCATGCTGGATATTAGCATCCCCAGGCCATTGGTGTTGAAGCTAGTTAAAGAGATTTTCTCCAAGAAGTATTTGAACGGCCTTGTCAAGTTTGTCTCTAACATTGCATATGGGGTAGGCTTTCCCACTAAAAGCGACCTTAGGCGCTACATTGAAGATGAAGCGATCATCCCATGGCTGTCGTTCCTGAGTGGATTTTATCTTCAGTCACAATATGAACACCTTCAAAGGGTCACCTGTGCATTCCATTTCCTCTTTCACATCTATAACGTGGTGGAATTCTATGACATTAAATGGTATACAGACTTTATGAACCTGGTGTTCCCTCCGTCGCTAGCTGTTGTTCCTGCTGATATCGTTGTTGCTATTGTTGGTGCACCTACTAATGAAGACATAGTGGACACTACAATTGATGCGTCCATTCCTGCTACGCATGTTGTTGGTTGAAAATGCCTCTTTTATCATTTTTTTCTCTTAAGAATACAATACCCATCTCCTAGTTTCTATACATATGCCTGAAAAAGGCCTACATATAGCATATACGAAAAGAAAGCAACATATAGTTATATACTTTTTGAATCATATCCCCTTAGCCATTTTTTCAAGTAAATACATAAGCATATATATAATGAAATATAGCTTTATAATATCCTTGGCTTCTTTTATTCTTGGTATTTTGTAATATGAGTTTTCGTTATTTTTAGCTTAAGTATTTAATTTCTCTTTGTATGCGGGTATTATTTTCTCCATCCACTTTTCTATGAATTTATCTATCTTGATCTCTACAATGATTGGTTATCTCTTCGCCCCAAAGCATTAATTAATTTAAAAAGACCGGCCAATAGAACAAAAGGAAAGAAAAATAAAAAACACTATTAACATATTTACACCAGTAAAAGCATGCAACTTAATGGAACAATTTAAGATGAATCATGTTGACCAAAATTCCCAATGCATCTTGTTCCATATTTTCCAATTCAAAGGAATTATGCTCCTTGCACTGAATTATTTTAAATGGTCCCTCCCAAAGGCTATCAAATTTTCTGTGCTGACCCGGCTGTGCGGCCCTTTCATTGAATTTCATTACTAAGTCTCCACACTTTAGGCCTTGGTAGGATGCCCTTTTGTCAAACCATCGCTTAACCACCTATTGGAAATTAGTCATGGCTATTAGGGACTTCTCCATTTTTTTTGTACTTCCAATAATTCAACCAATCGAACCTCCATGGCACCATTTTTCTCTATCTCGAGGAATTTCAGCAATTGTAGTGTTGGAATCTACATGGATATAGGAAATAGTGCCTCTTTTCCATACAACAACTCATAAGGTGAAGTCTTAAGGACTTGCTTAGGAGTTATGTAGTCTGCCCAAAGCACCGCTTGGAGGTTTTTATGACATTCTTTCTGGTGCTCCGAACCAATCCTTTTGAGGATTCAGACCAGTTTCTTATTTGTTGACTCAGCTAGGCCATTCCTCTATGGATAATAATTTGACGATGTCTTAAGGAATATGCCATTTGTTAGTGTGAAGTGACATACTATTGTACCCAGAAAAGATTTGGCATTGTCATAAATGATAGTTTTCAGAGGTTTGAACCTTGTCACCAATCCTTCGAGGAAATCCACTATCTCTACCTCTATTACACTTTAAAGTAGTGCGGCTTTTGTCCACCTTGTGAAGTAATTTGTAGTTATTAGGATCCACCTATGCCCAACATTGGAAGCAGGATTGATCATTCCAATGAAGTCTAGGCCCCATTGTGTGAATGGTTTGTCCATTACTATAGGTTTGAGAGGCATTGTAGAATTCTTTTTTCTCCCTATAAAGAACTGGCATTCCTTGCAAGCTTTCACCAAAGAGTGAGAGTCGTTGAAAAGTGTCATCCAAAAGTAACTCGCACACGTGATCTTGAGGGTGGTGGTCTTAGCGGAGAAGTGTTTGCCTGCAACACTACTATGGAAAGTGTCGATGATTCTCTTTGCTTTGTCTATGGTAACACATCGCAGGAGGATACCGTTGAAGTTCCTTTTGAAAAGGACCCCTTCAACTAGCGCATATCCACAATTCTACAGTTGATAGTATCTCCTCTTTTGGGGGAAAAGACCTGGTGGATACTTCTTCATTTACATAAATCTCACATTCTCCGTCAGCCAACAACCTCCAAACTCTGACTCGTTCATCAGAACAAGTTTCAGTTGCTCTTCTTCAGTGTCCATTTCTTCGTCATGCGCTAGGTATTCACACAGTCCTCTTCCTCAGATGGTTTTGGTGGGTTTGACTTTGATGTCATATTTGAGGATCTTGGTGATCCAATTAGCTCTTTTTTTTGTGATTTCTCCCTCCATGATGCATTCGCGCACACTAGAATGTGTGCCATAAACAATCACCCTATTGTAGGAGATTAGATGGAAAAACTTCTTAAGTCCCTTTACTATTGCAAATGCCTGCCTTTTGAAGAAATTATAATTCATCTCATATTCCTTCAAGGTCTGGGAGTAGAATGCCACGGGATGTTCTCCCTTTCCTTCATTGTCTTTTTGAGTTAAGATAGTAGCTATACTTGACTTGCTACTGAATAAATACATTATGAAGTCCTTAGATAAGTCCAGATTAACCAGTACAAGAGTTGAGGAAATAGCATCCTTAACTTTCTCAAAGGCTTCTCTAGATTCCTTTGTCCACTTAAATTCTTGATCATTTTTTAACATCAGGGTGATTGGCCTGATTATTCCTACGAAGTCAGAATAAATTTACTAACAAAATTTACCTTCCCCAGGAAAGACTGGATGCCTTTCTTGTTAACCAAAAGGGGAAGCTCCTTGATGGTTGTCACCCACTCAAGATCAATTGAAACTCCTTCTTTGGACACCACATGTCCCAATAGCTTGCCTTGCGACACTCTGAATACACATTTTTTTGGATTCAGGGAAACTCCAAACTCCTAGCATTTTTGAAAAACCATTTCTAAGTGATCAAAATGATCATCCTTATATTTAGAGAACACAGTAAGATCATCCAAATATATTAGGATAATCTTATTGATTAATTCACTGAAAGTGATATCCATTGCCTGTTGGAAGATTGCCCCTGCGTTGGATAGGCCAAAAGGCATTTTAGCATTCGTGAATGTCCCCCACTTTTTTTTGAACGTAGTTTTTTGTTGATCCTCCTCTTTAACTTGGATTTGATTATAACCTGAGAAGCCATCTAGTAGGGAAAACATTTCTGATCATGCCACCATTTGCAGGATTGACTCCATGGAAGGCAGTAGATAATGATCCTTCAAGGATGCTTTGTTGAGGTCTCGAAAGTTCACACACAATCGGATATCTCCATTCTTCTTTCAGACCAGGACCAGGTTGGATACCTATGTGCTATGCTTGATTGAAAAGACAATCTATGACTAGATTAGCTTTGTTAGCTCCTACTCCATTAGCGCTTCAATCTTGGGGTTCACCAACCTCTGCTTTTATCAGACTGGTTTTGCACCTTCCGCTAGCTCAATTGTGTGCTAGATGATGTCGAGATCATATCCCTTTAGATCATCATAGGACCAGGCCACTACTCCTTCATACTTCTCATAGAAATTGATGAGCCTTTCTTTATCATGATGTGGGACATTTTTCCCAACTTGAAGCTTTCTCCCATCTGCGACTTAAAGATCTATGTAGTCGCTTTTGTCCACCACAAACTTCCTCTTGTCATTTCTTGCATCATCACAATCAAAAAGGTTTTCGAGAGTGACCAATCCCTTTAAAAGCTTATTAGATTTGAGTTGAATGATTTGTCCCTCATAGGCCTCAACAACCTTTGGTTGGAACTGATCGGTGAATTCTCCCGACTATTGGATGAACAAGGTAATGTGTTCATCACTTTCACACACTTTCCAGCTTTGATCATTATCGGGAATTTTTGGTTGGACTATCACTCATACAGAGTGCTTGTTATGGATGAGGTCAAAGGCAGGATAAAATTGGGATCCGACTACTGCCATGCAATCTGCGTTCCTATTTTGTTCTTAGGGGATGGTCAGGATGTTGAAGGCTTCAAAACCCTCAACTAGGTCCTAGACCTAGTGTCGATAGGATCTCATGCAGACATTTTTTTCCATGGAAATTCCTCATAATTGGTTGACCACCAGTTTGGAATATCCAAACACCATTAGTTGCTTGATGCCCATCCGCTCCACAAGGCTTAAACCTTGTACTAGTCCTTTGTATTCAACTTCATTGTTCGAGCAAGCAAACTAGAAGTAGAAAGACCTCAGTGTCTTTTCATTTAGTGGGGATATTAAACATATCCCAAATCTTGCACCATTCTTGCATCTTGCTTCGTCAAAGTGCAACATCCACAATTCAGAGGCTTGACCGCCTTCGGATCCTTTGGCAACCTTTGGGAGCACTTGATCTTCATCGTAGATGACATAGGTGCCCAACCCGGTAGCATGGTAGTTTCCGAAAGGGTCGGTATCTATATGCTCACTCAAGAGAGCATCATCTTGATCATCTTAATCTTTGGTCACCCTCTCATCTTCTAGTAGCTCAGCACAATACATTTCTTGCTTAGTGATAGAGGTATGCACAACTTCAAAATTGATCATGGCTTCATCGGCCACATGTTCTGAGTGTAAAGCTTCAGATGCTATCTTCATCTTTTCACCATGCTTAGTTTTAAGGATCAAATGTGACCAATGTAGGGACAGGTATCCACCAAAATTTGAAGTAAATTCATGGGATAAATAGAGGCCAAACATGGGGGGATCATCTATGATCATAGTGCCTTGCAGCATAGTGATACTAGGGAAAGCGAATAGAATTAAAGGAAGTGCTTTAATGATGCATACGGTTTTGACTTTGTTTCCATCAAGCTGCATCACTCCTCTTTTTAAGGGTTCATAGTTGAGTCCTAAAGCTTCAGCTATTTTTTTAGGCATAACTATGGTGCTAGCACCAAAATCAATCATGGCATTGTGTAATAATTTCTCCCCTATAATAAGAGTTGATAAGAAGGGTTGAGGCTTCGGGTTATCTCTTGCTTCAATAGGGGCTTCTGCTATGCTATTTGTAAGAAATTTGGCGGAAGAGGTTTAATCAATAGCCTTTACTTTGGGAAACTGCTTCGTCGATGTTACATTGACCTCTTCCTGGAGAGGCTTCTGTAGTAGTGTCTTCTATTCTGGGATGTCTAGAATATCCCACAGAGATACATTAGTGGAGGATTTCTTTAATTTTTCCACCACATTGAAAGGTGGTGGATTCAGAGGTTTTTTCTCCTTTGCTCTTGCTATAAAAATTTACTTTTGTGGCTGATATTGTAGCATTACTACTGAGGTACTAGGCATCTAGTCAAAAGCACTTTTAGGTTGTGGACTGGCTAGTTGCGGAATAATTGATTCACCTATAAATATCCTCTTTGAGAGAGTGTTGTAGTCAGATTGAACTTGCATCATTTTAGATGCAGATGTATCATTGGCAAACACTACTTCTTCTTCCATCCATGAAAACAGTGTGTGGTCAAAAGCGATGTCCACTTCTTGTTCTAGTGACATCCCTTGAATTTGTGCAGTGAGCACCGCATTGTCCATTTGTGATGAGGTATATATGTAGCTTCTGGGGGCTAACATTGTAGCTTGGCTATGCTACTCATTCACCTTTTCTTATAGGTTGTCACACAGACAATTTCAGGGTATATGTGAATCGTCGCAAGGGAAGCACCAGGGGTTGGTGTCATCCACTAAGTTGTTTTTTCCTATAGTCAGCTCTATGTTCGAACTTAGATTAGTGCTTTGTAGCGGGCTGGGTACTAGTACCATTTGATTCGTTGTTCATGCCTGCAGATTTGTCTGAGGGCCTCCTTGGAACTGGTTTTGTTGGTAAGAGGGCCTTCTGCCTTGATAATTTTGGTAGGAAAGCTTCGAAGGTGTGGCCTAGTTGCACTTGAGAGTAGTTATGTCGTTTGTAATAGTCCGCAACAATTCCTTGAGATCACTCATTTCATCCTTAGAAGAGCCAGATGTAGAGGCAACACTTTGTGGCGCTATCGCATACGTGTACATTGACTATGGAGGTGCAGGCCTACTAGTCAATGCGACTTCCTGGGCGGGCATCGATATTTCAGGAAATGTCTGCATGATGGGTCGAGGCAGCAACTTTCTAGCATCTATCAAATTATTCTTTGCCTTAACAGCAATGTTGTAAGCGCCTGTCAAGGTGGTCCCTCCCAAAGACTGGATCATCATGGAAATGTTGAGGTTGATAGATTTTAAGTAGAACATGAATGCCAACTCAAGAGGAAGTCAAATAGCGACCTCGTTCCTTTGCCAATTTGTGTGGAATCGGGTATTGAAGTTCATCATAGCCTCTTGGGGGGCTCATTTTATGGTAGACAGTTGATAGTACAATGAAGAGCAATCCCCGTCATTTGAAAATCTCTCATAGAACGGGTCTCTGAGCTCATCCCAGGTACGGATAGTGTTAGCTGGCAAGGTCTAGTACCAATCTAGCACCCTACCTCAGAAAGAAGCTATGAGGAGCCTTAGCGCTACATTTTGAGTAGTGATTCCATGCACCAGACATACATCCACCACATCTTGTAGATGTTCTATGGGTGTTCTCTAGCCATCTCTGATAAACTTGGGTATAGCTTTCAAAGCTAAGACTGGAATAGCCACCCATACAACAGATGCTACTGGTGCTACGAGGGGACTTCTGGTGTCCCATTCCACATAATTCCTATTGGCACCTAGCAACATGGTTAGTGGAATGGGTGGAGGAAGCATAATGGTTACCAATTGATTTGCGGGTTGTACTATCCCTAATGGTGGTACTAACAAACCAGGATTATTCATTGTTTGGGACCTAGTAATAGGCCGATGGCTCTTACACCCTCCTTAAGCGGAAATTCATTTAAGCTCAATCCCACCGGGCGTGCCAAAAAAAGAATAAATTGTTGATGCCAAAATTTGGCAAGGTAATAACCCTTTTATGGGAAACTTAGTTTATGGGGGGCCAATTGCACTAAACTGAGTGACCTCTGGATTTTAAAGAAGTCGGCTTCTTTTGTAATTGGAGTTTGCAAAGGGAAAAGGAAACAAATATAAAATAAAAGTCTAATCTAAGGTGATGTGCCAAGACTTAGATAATAGGCATGATTTATCATAGATCTAAGGGCCCAATTAGCAATTTGTGATGTCCCAAAAAGGAAGAAACTAAAGATCAAAGTATAAACAATTCATTCATTGACATAAAATAAATTTGCACACATATTTACTAACAGAAGAGTCGCATGACATGATCTACGATAGAAAACTTGCATGCAATTTATAGAAGTTCTGCAAATGAATCATCCAAACAATAGCAACACAGTCTAAAGTTAATCAAATATCATAAGAAGAGCAGAATGGCCGAATGATTGGCATAGTTTGTGAGTCTTTTTGCAATAATTAAACAACAATAACAAAGGCTTGATGTCTTTTATCTATATTCTTTCTACAAATCCTAGAACCCCTCCTCCAAAACAAAGAGGAGTATATATAGCCAAAATGCTCCCACCACCTTGGCGAGCAGTAATAGAAAAGATTTGAGAATCCTTGGCAATGATGCAAAATCAAAAATTCCTCCTAGCCATTGCAACAGAAAATATTCCAGCCAAAGCATCTGGTCGCTCCATCCATCATTTAAAAGAAACACCTGTCGAATAGACATGTGGTGACATCGCACAACCTGTGCTCATATTTTTCCCCTGATGTTGAAATCTTGCACCAAGGAGACACATGTAACCTGCCTCATTCTTGGTACCAACTATGGGGCCTGCTAAAATATGTGAAGATGAAGCAACATGGCATGCAGATGGAGTCTGACTCAAAGGCGAAGGGAAGTGGCTTTCAATTATGCGAAGATCGGACATGTGGCAGTGCAGCGGGGCCATTTTGAAATGCGAAGGGAAGAGATCCTTCGAGGAGTGAAAAATAGACACATGGCAGAGACCGCAACATTTACCAAAAAGGACCGAATGAATTTTAATGTAATGTGTGGGTTGATACTTCAACAAAATAAAGCCCAAAGGGACCTCGATGAATATTTATTCACAATGCCCCAACACTAAATTATTTCATTAATATTAAACCTTTTGTAATGTTCCTTCAACCACTCTGATCCTTCCACGTGGCATTCTCTCGCTTCCCCATTGAGACACAAGAGGTAGAGGTAGGTTCCTCACGGGATGGAGGGGAACAATTGAGATTCAACCATGTCACCTCATCTCGACCATCAATCTCAACAAACAAAGTATTTGTCGCTTTCACAACTCAGTGGGTCCTTTTGACAAAGGGACAAATGTCCTCAACCAGCTAGCCCATGGCATTATTTTAATGCATATTAAAATTAGACGGGGTGGCGAGGAACAACCCAGATGTAGGCAAGTCATTCAATATCCATCGTCGATTCTCTTCAACCCACTACCTGCTATCTTTCAAAGACATTAGGCCTACCACTACAGAGGGGAACATGGCACTCGCCCACCAGCCCGTGAGAATATTATAATAAGAAATAAAACTAAGTGGGGGCGTGGGGAGTGATTAGGATTTGATCGTGGTGATCTTATAGCTTGCAAAAAATTGTTAATTCTACACGTGCACATGTTAGTTCTTAAAAGGGGACCCCTGCTAGGCGAACGATGGGCAAGGGAATAAGACTCAAGGATGAGATGTTAGACTAATGCTTGAAATATTAAACTCAAAATTAGGACCAAATGAAATATTTGATGATTTGTAACCTACATAACAGTAAAGCAATATTTTAAATAAAATGACGGGTAGCGACCGGGGTTGCTAGGATTTAGGGGCTGGTAACAGGACGAGTTTAATAGCATAAGCCACAACTTGAGTGACTGAGAACTGGTGATAGGAAGTCAACTACGAAACATAACAATTGCAAAGGATTCTCGATTGTGTAAGAACCATGCTGAATTGCAAAACTCAAACCAATGTTCTTGTAAGTCAGGCTCAGCAAAAGTGCTTACATAACATGTGTTCATTACAACAAAGTCCCACTTAGCCCCACTAGAGTTCTCAGCTCGACTACATAGCAAGTATAGCTCACTTCCCAACTCAGATTACAAAAGACCTTAACTCAATATGGATAAGGAGGATAAAAAACATGCCCCTTTGGCTCACCAAAACCTCTTCAAAAATGCTTACAATAACTCAGAGAATAGTTCGCACAGAAAATACAATTAGCCAATTCAATTTGAACTCAATGTTCAACATCTCAAACGCACTAGATCATGCACCCTGTAATGTATCCAGTGAACTCCAATAACTCATGCTATTCTAGGGACATGACTTGGTCCGTAGTGACTCATTGCAACAACTTCAATGCAACTTGGTGACATGCACGCACAAAATCTACCATACAATGCAACTCAGGTGAGTTGGCATTGCCATGACTCAGAACAAGGAATGCATCAATCATATTAGGAAACACCACTTCTTAGACTCCTTTCACAACATGCCTTCAACACAACATTGGTTCATGACTCCAGTGATGAGATGGAGCACAACACCATTGAATGCATGTCGGGAACATGTATTCCTTCAAGAGACCAAGTCGTACCTTCTTTATTACATGCCCCGAACACAACATACTTAGAAAATTGATAGATACTACCACAATAATACTAGAGAAACCTTCCACTACGAGCAACTGAGTTATGAAGTCTATACTCACACTTTCCCATGGTCGCACCGGCACTAGTAGTGGTTGCAAAAAATTCCTAGGTAACTGCGTCACTTCCTTGTCTTGTTGACAAGTCAGGTAGGTTCTCACATAATCCTCGACGTCTTCTGTCATATTGGGCCAGAAATACCCCTGCTCAAGAAGTGCAAGGGTTTGCTTCTTCCCTAGATGCCCCGCCCATAAAAATTCATGACACTCAGCTAGCAACTCCCTTTGAAACTGCTTCCACTTGGGTACATACAGTCTAGAGTTCGTAAAGTAAATCACCTTGCACATGAAAGCGGCGAGTTCACCCAACCTTTACCTGATTTATGATTTGAAATTCTTGTGATTCATTCTGGAGTCCTCTAATTCTCTCCAGTACATGATCAACGACTCCAAGCTGACTCACACCATTACCAGGGTGTTCTCCCAGCACAGCGAGTTGAGTCTTTTGACTCAATATGTCCGCAACCATGTTGTGGTGACTAGGATTGTAAACAAGCTCAAAGTCAAACTTGGCAAGATATTATTTCCATTGGGCTTGGTTTGGTGTTAGCTTCGCCTATGACTTGAAATAAGTCGAGCTCACATTATCAATTTTCACAATGAACGACACACCCAGAAGGTAGTGTCGCCACACTCTTAAACAATGAATGATGGTCATCATCTCTTTCTCATGATCCAAATAATTCCTCTCTCTATTGCTCAACTTTCTAGATTCGTAGGCTACAGGATTCCCATTCTACATGAGGACTCCACCCAATGCAAAGTTTGAGGTGTTCGTCTGTACTTTGAATTTTTTTCCATACTTGGGTAAAGCCAAAATGGGTTGCTCAGTGAGCTTCTTCTTTAGCATCTTGAACACATCCTATTGCTACATTCCCTATTTCCATCCTCGGTCTTTCTTTAACAAGTTAGTCAGGGGAGCAGCGATCCTAGAGTAGCATGACACAAAATTTTGCTAATAGTTATCCAACCTGAGGAATTGACACACCTCATGCACAGATTGAAGTGGTTCCCATTCCTCAATTACTCACAACTTCTTAGGATCTGGTTTCAACAAACCATGGCCAACAATGTGACCCAAGAATTGGACTTCAGCCTGAGAAAAGGAGCTTTTCTCCTTTTTAACATAAAGCTTATTCCGTCATAGTAGCTCGAAGACCTTGACCAGATGAGCTCAATGTTCTTCCAAATTCTGACTAAAGACCAATATGTCGTCCAGATAGACAACACATCTATCTAGCAATGGATGAAAGACATCATTCATTAGAGTGCAAAAGGTAGTTAGTGCATTAGTCAACCCAAATGACATGACTAAGTATTCATATGAACCATACCATGTAGTCATGGTAGTATTCTCTTCATCCCCTAGGGAAATACGGATCTAATAGTACCCTTGATGCAAATCTAGCTTCATGAAGTATCTTGTCTTTGTGAGTCGATTGAAGCTATCAACAATGAGGGGTAGAGGGTACTTATTCTTGATGGTGAGCTTGTTTGGAGCTCAGTACTCAACACACAGTCGCAATGAACCATCCTTTTTACATTGAAATAGTACAAGAGCAACATAGGTTGAACGTGACAATTTGAGGAACCCAGCCTCAGTGAGCTCTAAGAGTTTCCTCTTCAACTCTTTCATATCGGGTGCTAATAGATAGTAAGGATCTTTTCTAGAAGGACGAGCCCCCAGCTCGAGTTCAATTCAGTGATCGACATGTATTCTCAGTAGGAGCTCCACATACAACCACTCTGACATAACATCCAAATATCTATCTATAACATCCTACACATCCCTAGGATTTGAGGACTCGGCTTCCACCTCTTCGTCCCAATCACCAAGGAGTATAACTAGATAGACTTCATTGGAGTCTTTCCAAGCAGCTCTATGCAAACTCATCGCATAGATGATCCGCTTATCAAGATCCACCTTAATAGTTTGCAACACGCTTGGTTGCCTAAAATCCATGAAGATAACACATCCCAAATGTGGGGCTAGCATGTCGAAAGACTGACAGATAAAGTTCTGACCCAAGATCAGGTTGAAATCAGTCATGTCAATTGCCACCAAGTCCACCTTACCTAACCATGATCCAACTCAAACTGGAGTAGCTTGGATGTCACCCATGCATTTCTTTGCTGGGCCATTCATGCTCTTGAAGGTCTTTTGTCCTTCTGCCATAGGAAGATTAAGCCTCTTTTCCCTTCTTGCCGCTATGTAACTATGGGTCACCCTAGTATGTAACATACCAAGTACCTTTGTCGGTCTGAAGAAAACCTCCACAAAACACAGCTCATGTTGAGTCGAGGTGTCTTGAATAGACGTACCAAGTTGAAGAAAACCTCCACAAAACCATGATAGCAAGAATTGAATTAGTCCATGGAAAAAACTTTATAAAAGGGAACTGAGAGGAGCAAGTCAATGTCTTTGTAAAACAATGAAGCACTAAGATTAGGCATGAGCAAAGTCCTACTCAATTTCCTCATAGTGAGAGAAGCCTTCGCCAAAGATTTTTTTTGATTATTGAGATCCCATATAATTTGTGGCACCTCCACAAATTTATCTCTCCTAACGCCCATTGTGCTAGCCCTTTCTTCATCTGTCAATTTGATAAGAATTTTGTTGAGGAGATCTTGAAGCATGGGCGCCATCACACTGTTGAGGAGATCTTAAAGGATTCACCATCACCAATCCATAGGAAGTGATGGTGAGGAGATAGAAAAATGAATCAACCTAAACCTAAACAACCTACCCTAGTTCTCTAATAAACCTAAACCTATAACAACATGATTTTTTAACGGTAATAGAGTCATTATTTTTTTTATGGTAATAAAACAACTAACAACAAGCCATGCTTTTCTTATTGATAATAACAGCTAACAACAAGTCATTCCCTCCATGGTTGTAGTTTCAGAGTTGTTTGGCCACACTCCCCTGACCCTCAAGCCTAGATCAACCAAAAAATAGCCTTGCATATTGAACCTATAGATTGGATTTCACAAAAGTGTAGAAAAAAATCTACTTACCTAATGGAAATAGTTTACTTCTTCATTTGTTGGTACCAGAATATCCATTGTGGGCCATTTGCACAAAACCACAATAGTGAGAATTGAAATAGTCCATGAAAAATACTTGATCAAAGGGAACTAAAAGGATATGTGTAGTAGCAACTCATATTTTCAATTTGTGGGAAGACATTCAACCTTGGCACAAGGGTAAGTGCACCAATTTGTGACACAATTTAGGTGTCAAATTGTAAAAATTTACAAAAAAAGGCCGAAACTGGCCATTTGGCGTGCGCCAAATGGAAAAGCAAAATAAAAATCCCAAATCGTATTTCAAACCCTCATTTTTCTTCAACCTACGGCTTGGCTTGGAGGATTGGAGGTCTGCAACTCACACTCGCCAAATATCATCCATTATTTGCATCTTTAGCTTGCTATCTTTCACAAGGATGCCACCAACACGTCAGAGACGTTGAAGATTACGAAGAGGTATGTATTTTTATTCAATTTATTTTGAATTTCATTTAGAATGTTGATTGAAATAGGTTTTATAATAAATTTTTTTTCTAATTATCAGGGAATGAATCTCCACCTCAAAACTTTGAGAATTCACAGTCACCCCCTTAGGAAGAGCCTCCTATTCAAGAACAACCTGAAACCCCTCCATGAGTTCATAGGCATCCTTAAGGAACACAAGAAAATATTCTAAATCAAATTGAAAACAATAAAAGAGACATTGACCAATTAATTGGAAGAT
Organism: Sequoia sempervirens; assembly: GCA_007258455.2. Taxonomy (NCBI): domain Eukaryota; kingdom Viridiplantae; phylum Streptophyta; class Pinopsida; order Cupressales; family Cupressaceae; genus Sequoia; species Sequoia sempervirens. Next base: position 254,451 of record VDFB02262335.1, on the reverse strand, counting down.
TAACTGAGCATGTCGAAACCCACCCTTATAGGAGAGGGATTGTTGAATCATTGAAGTCAATTGTATCTCATGTAGGAGAAATGAGTGAGAAAATAAATTTTTGGTCAAATAAGAGGCATTAGATGAGTAAATATTATGCTAGAGGTTTGTCATATGTAGATGTTAAAAAACAAAAAATTAGCAAAGTTGACTTGTGTTCCCTATTTACAGACCCAAAAACCAACGCACCTTTGTCTCATACATGCAGGAGGTTCCCCATCCATTGGTGCCACCATGAGTTAATTAAAAATAAATTTTGGGAGTGGTGGTGGATGGTATTTGACCAACCTCCATGCAATAACCATGAGGTACCACAATACTTTTTGAGGAAACTGTATTGTGAGTTTATCCTCAATAAGATGCCAAATTATTTTGACATCTTAGACTTTTAGGGTAGAGGTAGGGGCTCCACACACGATAGACTTGCTTGTTGTTCTAACCCTCTGTTGTTTGTCCTTGATGAAAAAGTCACAAATGAATAATTGATGGTCCTCATATACTTTCATTGAATAATTGATTCATTTTATTGATGGAATTCATGGTATGTTGGTCATGATTAAGAGGTTACAGAATCTTGAGGCTACTTCACTTTCAAATATTCATTTGCAGATGTTTATGATGATTCAATTTTTTTGAGTTGATATTACTCATGTGGCTTATGGTTTAGATTTATGAATGCAATATATTTTTAGATTACTAACAGTGTTGATAAGGTTTGGTTCAGGTTATTCAGATGGTATTCATGGTGTCAAGGTTTTCTTCAGCTTCATAATTAATGAAATTGTCACCTTCACATGCTCAAGTATATTACTTCAAGGTAGGTACAAATGATGGTAATGTCTATGGCAATATGGTTCCAGTTGGTATGTCTTATTGTTGATAAAAATGACACATTTCTTTGGTTCATTGCTTATTTACATTGCTTTATCAAGCACTTACTCTATCTCAAGCAGTATGGTTAGAGACATCACTACTTTCATGCCTCTAAAGCCATCCTGAACTCACATTTTTTTTGGAGGCATTGTATTCACTTTGGTTCTGGTATCTTATTTGGTTGATGGTTTTTCTTGGCTCACATGGCATATAATTTTTATCTTTTTACTTGGAGTCTCCTATGGTTAAGTGTTGACTTTATAGTTGGCTTCCAAAAGCAAATACTTATCCTTATTATTCAAAGCTCTCTCTTTTTGCATATGATATTGATTTATCATCAGGCATGTTAATGTTTGTGGAGTTGTGGTCATCAATCGGGCTGAGTAGAAGAAGTGCTAGCCCCTTTTGAGGATTTACAAATTTTGGTGGAAATTATATGTTGAACAATATATGAGTTGAGTCAATGTAGAAAGGCATGAATATATGAAGGTATTGAAATTGCAAATAAGACATATGATATTTAGAATGTATCGACAACTTGTATGCAAATTACGGAGGTAATGATAATGTCGACATTGTTTATCTCTTTGGCACTTTATTTATTTATTTGAGTCAGTTGAGCATAAAGTATTGGATAGTCAAAGGCTGAGAATAGCATTGTATTGTTCATGACTCTTGTGGATAATAATATATACGTGGATAGTGTGACTTTGCATTTGAGTTCGTAATAATATTGTTGGTGTTTTTAGTCATACACACGGATTTCAAATTATATAGGATATCATTCCATTATGGACTTCAAATCTCATTATGATATTAAAATTCATTGAATGACTTGATGAAAGAATAGGGAAAAATGATATTGCATTTTTATTGTTTATGGGTTTGAAACCCTAGCCACGCCACCGCCATTAAGGAAGTGTAACTGTTGTTTTTCATTGGATTCTTTGTAACTGTTGTTCTCATTATTCTATTTAGTTGTAACGACTTTGTCAGGGAGAAAATTACTATGTTCAAGCAATGAAGGGTATGGCTACTAAGTTTGGTGAGTTACATTGGATGAGGGCTTGAGCTGGAAATTTTTTTACTATTGTTTTCTTCATTTGGGTTGGTAAATATTTTGGTAAATGCATTCCTCTTTCAGCTTCATTCATGATCAGGTATCTTTTCCATCATTTTATATTTATCTTACAAATGGCAGTTACTGATTTTTCTCGAATCAGGAAAAAAAAAATGGGCTCTCAATTATCTCTGTCAGAAAAGCATGTTTTGATTTCGGTTATTCTTGACTACATTATGGGAATTTTGAAAACTTGGTTTATTGTTGGTATTTTGTGGAGATATGGATTATGACTTTGCAGTGAAGGTTTTCTTGTCATTGTTTTTTATTTCAAAAATGGATTTCTGCATTTCAGTTACTGAAGAAGTAAATGTGCCCTGATAGAATATTATTCTTGCAATGAGGGTTTGTGACTTTCAGTTGAAGGGTAGTCATGCATTTTGAAGATTTTGTCAGTATCATTGTGGATTTAAATGGATTTATTGATATGTTTCAAAAATTATGGTATTCTACAAAAAGTGATTTTTCTAAAAATAGATTCATATGGCTATTTTGTTTTTAATGAAGGAAATGATATTACTTGATCTGGGTTTTAAAAAACTCTTGCAGTTTGAAAAGGAAGCTTTACTTGATTTATTCCTATCAGAATTTGAAACGGCCTTGAGTACAGGCATTACACATGATTATTCACCACCTGTTGATCAACATTCTACTGGCTCATTTTCTAAAAATAGTATGGGGGCTTCAAATTCTTTTGAAAATGAAATAAATGAAGATTTTTTTGTTGGTAGACCCATATTTGAAAATATATAAACATAGTGTTTGATCACAGTGAGGATACTGATGTGATGGTATGATCTTATAACTTGTTGTATCAAAAATGAAATTTTCAAAAAGGCTCTGTAATAGAAAAATGAAAATATGTTGTAGAGCTCAGATGTAACCTTAATTTATTTAATATTTTAAGGATTCACTGCGTTGAATCTTTAGGGTATTAGATAGATTAAGTGTGTCGGGTTCCTTGAGCTTATTTGGAAACATAGAGATCCTTTGATATTATTATTGTTTTGAAATTCATTAAGAGTTTGGTGCTCCTTGAGTTGGTGCTCAAAAATTAGCATGTAAGGCATTGTAAGCTGTGGTTTTTGAAGTTAAGCTAGTGAGGTAGTTTAGGAGTGGTTTTTCTACCCTAGGAGGGTTTTCCACTCGAAAAATTATTTTTCTTATGGTCTCTTTGTTTTGATGTCATAATGCTTCTTGATTGTGATAATTTTGTGAGTAATTTTTCTTATCAATCTGATCATTGTTGAATGTTAGTTTCCTCATCTCTAAAAATGGTTATATCAAAATGTCTTGCACAAGTGTTCTATCATTGTTGAAAGTTTTGATTCAATAGAAAGTAAAAAAGTATTTGTTTAATTCATTGCTCAAGAATTGTTAAAATGTGCTAAAGGTTCTTGTTGTCTCATTACCTATCTTGTGTCATTCTGTTGCACTTTTATTGCAGTATCTTATGAGTTGCACATGTATTGTCATCATGCTTTGATTGTTAAACAATGTCAATCATAATTATCATATTGGCATAAGTTGTCTAATGGTTTGAGTTAATGTTGTCAATAAAAAAGGATATTAGAATTAAAAGTCTTGGTCAAAGTTCAAAAAAGGTTTAGACACTAATTCACCCCCCCTCTCAGTGTCTGTCGATAACTCCAACAATTGGTATCAAAGCGTAGGGTCCTCACACAAGTCTAACCACTTAGGGTTTCCTGGTCGTGGAGTATTTGGCATGGGTAAGTGCAAGAGAAACAATGGTCAAAAGAAAGCCCCTAGTGTCAAGCAAAAATTTGATAAACCAACTTTCGTCAAATCCCTGTTAGTTGACACTAAAAATGATCCTATAGTTTGTGAAGAAGATCACTTAGTAAGTGACTTTGAACAAGAATTTGGTGAAAAAGAATATGAAGGTGATGAGTATGAGGTTGATATAGAAGGAGAACTACTTGCTGCCTTAGATGAACTTAAAAGGATTAAACAATAAAATCAGGAACTTAAGGTACAACTTCAAAAGAGTATTGATACTAATCAGGCATTAAACCAAAACTATGATAAATCTGAAAAGATTATTGAATTTCTGAAAGGTCAAATGGTTGATAGAAAAAGGACTGAAGAGGAACTAGAATTCAAGTTAAAAGACAAGGATGAAGTGTGCAATAAACTAGAATATGAGATTTCTTCTTTAAAGAAATGTTCAAATAATGATTCCTTGTTAAAAGAACTAACTCTTAAGGATGATATGATTATAAGACAAAAAATTGAATTGAAGAATGTAAGAAGATGACAAATGTTGTAAGGTCTGATTTGGAGATTAAAAAGATTGATTGTCTAAAACTTGAAGAAGAAGTAGTTGCTTTAAGAAAAGAGCTTGAAAGTGTCAAGGTTCAATCTGGTAAAATTCAGAAATTTGATCATAGTACTAATATATTGAATGAGATGTTGGGCGGGAAAAAGCATTCTAAAGATCCTACAGGAGTGGGATATGAGGTTGCACAAAGCTCTGCAGACTAATCTAAACATGAAACAGTGTTTACTACTTTAGATGGAAAGAATTTTATAGCCAAGCAAACACCAAGAATGAAGGTTGATCTTGGTTATAGTATTGCTACACCAAAGGATAACATTGACACTAGAAGACAATCTAAAGGTATTCATAGAGAAAGAAAAAATGTCTTTAGATCTTCACATCCTTGGCATGATCATTCATTCAGGTATAATCATTCTTTTCAAGGATATTGTTATGTTTGTAATGACTATGGTCATAAGGAAATTGATAGCATAAGATGGTCAAATAAGAATCATTATAATGTCTCTAGAAATGAGAATGTGGTGTGTTACAACTTTAAAAAAATTGGTCACTTAAGAAGAGACTGTAGAATAAATACAAGTGATAATGATGTAGAGAACAATGCTGGAAATGTCTGTAGGAAGTCTTCTATTCCTTGGAACAATAACAAAGTCATTTGTTTTAGATGTAATAACATTGGGCATAAAGTGCAGCAATGCAGATTTAATAGAAAGACAAGTACTCTAATAAAATAAGTGAAAATTTCTACATTGGAGTGGAGAAGAAAGAGCAATCAAGATGACAAGAAGAGAAATAAAGATGATTCTATGAAAACTCCTTATGTACTTCTTGCACAAGTGTTTCCATCCAGGTCTTGAGAAGAAGAAAAGACTTAGGGGGAGTCTATTATGGTAATATATTTTACCCCTATGGAGTCTAGAATGAGGTATGACTACATGCATTTTCTATTGGTGGTATAAGAAGTAAAGAAATGGTTTGTAAATGCCAATATTTCATTATGCTTATTTTGATTGAATTAATTATGAAGGGCTACATATGATTTTGGTTTTTCAAGTTTGAAAGTACATTGTCAGTTCTTTAGTGTGGTTAATGCTTAGACCATGGGATAGGATGATGGTTGTATTTGTCTTTGAAGGCTTATTTGTATGATTGATTTTTGTTGACATGAAAGAGATACAGGTTGTATATGTTTACTGAGACTGCTTGAATGATTATTACTGAAAGTTGTTATTGCTAGTGTGATGATTGTCTTGTTTTGAAATGCATACTTTCTAGTGAAGAGTAAACTCATGAGAGAAGGGTGTAGAATTTATGTTCTATGATTGAAATTCAGTTGAGGCAACATTCAGTTTAACAATATGTATGGACTATGTTATACTAAGCTTGGACAGAGACAACACTTGTTAGAGTTTGTGACTCTGATATTGGCAATCATTGATAGTTGTTGAAGCCTTGTGGTCTAAATGACTTAACATTTTGATATTGCTGACAAAGGTAACCATCTAGTTTGAAAAGTAATGAATGAATCTCTGCATTAAGGAATGTTTTTGCTTGGTCTAGTGGTTGACAGTTTTCAAAAGTTTTTGAAATGATAGTGCACTTTGATGCTTGGGTTTTGGAAATAATGGTATGTATTGAAAGCATCTTGTTGCAAAGCCTCTCAAATGTTCTTGATGGTGTTTCAATTAGATACTTGTGTTTCTATTCCTTGCAAAATGTCTGTTTGTGATGGTTGCAAACCATTTACAAGGCTTTCTCTTTGAAACTGTGACTCAATGTATCAGTGCTAATCAAAGCATCTTATCCTTGTGAGGTGACAATGGAGGATGAAGTTTAACATGACAAAGAAGGTGGTATGTTCAAGTAACTAGTCTTCAATCCTTGATGACAAAGAAAAAGGCCAAGGTAAGTGGTCTTCAATCTTTTGGTATCAATTGGGTTTGTTGCATTATAATATTATGGTACCTTTGCTTTGGCATTGATGATATGGATCGAGATTCTTGAAAAGGACATATTGTTATTTTTGCTATGATATGAGCATGTTCATATGTTACATATATGGGTATATACATCTACTTGGGGCATTACACATTTTCTCTACCCTTTGTCTTTGATGCAAAACGGGGGCGAGAGATTTGTGTTTTGCCATCAAGGACAAAGGGGGAGTTTGTTGTTCTAACTCCTCCGTTGTTTGTCCTTGATGATAAAGTCACAAATGAATAATTGATGGTCCTCATATACTTTCATTGAATAATTGATGCACTTTATTGATGGAATTCATGGTATGTTGGTCATGATTAAGAGGTTACAAAATCTTGAGGCTACTTCACTTTCAGATATTCATTTGCAGATGTTATGATGATTCAAGTTTTTCATGTTGATATTAATCACGTGGCTTCTGGTTTAGATTTATGAATGCAATATATTTTCAGATTACTGACAGTGTTGATAAGGTTTGGTTCAGGTTATTCAGATGGTATTCATGGTGTCAGGGTTTTCTTTAGCTTCAGAATTAATGAAATTGTCACCTTCACATGCTCAGGTATATTACTTCAAGGTAGGTACAAATGATGGTAATGTCTATGGAAATATGGTTTTAGTTGGTATGTCTTATTGTTGATAAACATGGCACATTTCTTTGGTTCATTGCTTATTTACATTGCTTTATCAAGCACTTACTCCATCTCAAGCAGTATGGTTAGAGACATCACTGCTTTCATGCCTCTAAAGCCATCCTGAACTCACATTTTGTTTGGAGGCATTGTATTCACTTTGGTTCTGGTATCTCATTTGGTTGATGGTTTTTCTTGGCTCACATGGCATATAATTTTTATCTTTTTACTTGGATTCTCCTATGCTCAAGTCTTGACTTTATAGTCGGCTTCCAAAGGAAAATACTTATCCTTAATATTCGAAGCTCTCTCTTTTTGCATATGATATTGATTTATCATCAGGCATGTTAATGTTTGTTGAGTCGTGGTCATCAATCGAGCTGAGTAGAAGAAGTGCTAGCGCCTTTTGAGGATTTACAACTTTTGGTGGAAATTACATGTTGAACAATATATGAGTTGAGTCAATGTAGAAAGGCACGAATATATGAAGGTATTGAAATTTCAAATAAGATATATGATGTTTAGTATGTATTGACAGCTTGTATGCAAATTATGGAGGTAATGATAATGTTGACATTGTTTATCTCTTTGGCACTTTATTTATTTATTTGAGTTAGCTGAGCATAAAGTATTGGATAGTTAAAGGTTGAGAATAACATTGTATTGTTCATGACTCTTGTGGACAATAATATACATGTGGATAGTGTGACTTGGAATTTGAGTTGGTAATAATATTGTTGATGCTTTTAGTCATGCACACAGGTTTCAAATTATATAGGATATCATTCCATTGTGGCTTCAAATCTCATTATGATATTAAAATTCATTGAATGACTTGATGAAAGAATAGGGAAAAATGATATTGCATTTTTATTGTTTATGGGTTTGAAACCCTAGCCACGCTGCCGCCATGAAGGAAGTGTAATTGTTGTTTTTCATTGGATTCTTTGTAACTGATGTTCTCATTATTCTAGCTAGTTGTAACGACTTTGTTAGGGAGAAAATTACTATGTTCAAGCAATGAAGGGTATGGCTGCTAAGTTTGGTGCATTACATTGGATGAGGGCTCGAGCTGGAAAAGGTTTTACTGTTGTTTACTTCATTTGGGTTGGTAAATATTTTAGTAAATGCATTCCTCTTTCAACTTCATGTATGATCAGGTATCTTTTCCATCATTTTATATTTATCTTACAAATGGTAGTTACTGATTTTGCTCGAATCAAGAAAAAGAAAAAAAATGGGCTCTCAATTATCTCTGTAAGAAAAGCATGTTTTGATTTTGGTTATTCTTGACTACGTTATGGGCATTTTGAAAACTTGGTTTATTGTTGGTATTTTGTGGAGATATGGATTTTGACTTTGTAGTGAAGGTTTTATTGTCATTGTTTTTTATTTCAAAAATGACTTTCTGCATTTCAGTTACTGAAGAAGTAAATGATGCCCTAATAGAATATTATTCTTGCAATGAGGGTTTGTGACTTTTGATTGAAGGGTAGTCATGCATTTTGAAGATTCTATCAGTATCATTGTGGATTTAAATTGATTTATTGATATGTTTCAAAAATGATGGTATTCTGCAAAAAGTGTTTTTCTAAAAATAGATTCATATGGCTATTTTTTTTTTAATGAAGGAAATGATATTAATTGATCTGGGTTTTGAAAAACTCTTGCAGTTTGAAAAGGAAGCTTTACTTGATTTATTCCTGTCAGAGTTTGAAACAACCTTCAGTATAGGGGTTACACATGATTATTCACCACCTATTGATCATCATTCTATTGGCTCATTTTATAAAAATAGTATGGGGGTTTCAGATTCTTTTGAAATTGAAATCAATGAAGATTTTTTTGTTGGCAGACCCATATTTGAAAATATATAAACACAGTGTTTGATCACTGTGAGGATACTGATGTGATGGTATGATCTTATAACTTGTATGAAAAATGAAATGTTGAAAAAGGATCTATAATACAAAAATTAAAATATGTCGCAGAGCTCCGATGTAACCTTAATTTATTTAATATTTTAAGGATTCACTGTGTTGAATCTTTAGGGTATTAGATAGATTAAGTGTGTGGGGTTCCATGAGCTTATTTGGAAATAGAGAGATCCTATGATATTATTATTGTTTTGAATTTCATTAAGGAGTTGGTGCTCCTTGATATTGGTGTCTCTAAATGAGGGGTTGGTGCTCCTTGAGTTGGTGCTCAAAAATTAGCCTGTAAGGCATTGTAAGTTGTGGTTTTTGAAGTTAAGCTAGTGAGGCAGTTTAGGAGTGGTTTTTCTACCCTAGGAGGGTTTTCCACTCAAAAAAATTTGTCTTATGGCCTCTTTGTTTTGATATCATAATGCTTCTTGATTGTGATAATTTTGTGAGTAATTGTTCTCATCAATCTAAGCATTGTTGAATGTTAGTTTCCTCATCTCTGAAAATGGTTATATCAAAATGTCTTGCACAAGTGTTCTATCATTGTTGAAAGTTTTGATTCAATAGAAAGTATAAAAGTATTCATTTAATTCATTGCTCAAAAATTGTTACAATGTGCTAAAGGTTCTTGTTGTCTCATTACATATATTGTGTCGTTCTATTACACTTTTATTGCAGTATCTTATGGTTTGCACCTGTACTGTCATCATGCTTTGATTGTTAAACAATGTCAATCATAATTATCATATTGGCATAAGTTATCTAATGGTCTGAGTTATGTTGTCAATAAAAAAAGGATATCAGAATTAAAAGTCTTGGTCGAAGTTTAGAAAAGGTTTAGACACTGATTCACCCCCCACTCTCAGTGTTTGTCAATAACTCCAACACTGTTGCACCACGTAATCAACAGTTGGCACCGAGACCCTTGGCCAAACCCATGGTGGAGCATGTTTTCGTTCCTTCCATTGTTAAGGATAGTGTAGAGGTGGACACGTTGGATTCAATTGGCTCACTCACCCAAACCATTTTACAGTGTGTGAGGCCTCTAGTAGAGCCTGGTGTGGAGGAGATGTGTAGGAACCAAGCTCCGGCCCACCATTGTGGTGCTTGTGGTGCAATTTACACATATGATTGATTATCAAAAGTGCTCAGGATGCAACTACACAACCTACATCAGTTGTAGAGGCAATGGCTTTCACAGATGATTTGCTAAATGATACATTCGGCATTTACAATTAGGTAAAATTCAACAAGTTCATTTAATGTTGTTTATTAAATTATATTTTCAAATTTAAGAATAAGTAAATTAGTAGAATTTTGATTTGATGAAATTTTAGGGGCGGAGTGTTCATGAGACATGCCCCATTCCTATAGACCCTTATTTGTTCTTGACGTTAAGTCCACAGGTATGCAACTAGTATTAAAGATATTATTATTGCATTTGAACAGTTGAATTTTATATTTAAATGTTTGTCTCATAACATGCTTTGGATTACAAATAGTTTCTTGGTGGACCTTCGACCTCCACACATCGCAATTCATTTCCTCAAGGACCTTACACTTAGGTAGCCTTTAATCAATAATGGTGTTGTAAAACAATGCTAGCTAGTTTTCATAATTTTGTATATACAAATCTAAAAAATTGATGAGAAGCACAAACATTGCATTTGTATTCCTTAATCATGTCACATTATCTTCCCCTAATTCACTTTTTGTTCCTTTATTCCTTCCTAATCCCATCCCATTAACATTTAATAGTTCACCCTACAATTTACTCTTTCATTTACCATTTGTAGATGTTGACATCAGACAACCCTAGTGATGTCGGTGGCACGATGGACCACGTAGTTGCTACAACAATAGCCAGTTCTGATCCATTGAGAGAGGTATGCAATAGATATGTCGATTTGACATTATATTTTCTCTTTTATGGTCTATTATAGAAAATTTTCACGATACTTTTGTGTAGCTTTCTTTCTATCTTGATGGTTGCTACAGGTGGTTGTCACTCCAGATCATGGACGTAGTAATGATGTAAATGTGAATGGTGACTATCTGTATGCGGTAAGTGATTATATTTTGTTATATGTCGTTCCATAATTCAATTTTTGTGTATTAACATCTTTACATTTTATGGTATTAGTTGAAGGTCTAGAGTGAAGAGAGGAAGACTAGTGAGTGTGTGTGAAAGACCAGAGAACCAATAGTCACTCCATCCAACTGAATTCTGAAGGTAGCACAGGATCTATTTCCTTCCCCTAGATGGAAATGATTGTATTAGGGTCATTTGTTGTATGCCTATGTGGCATTTTGGAACATATGTTTTGTACAAGTGATATATACATGACATTTTATGTCCATAATATGGCTCCTTTGTACTAAGCCTATATGGATTTTTTGGATATATTCTATATACTTTTATCAATATTTATCATTGTATACCTTACGACTTTTTGATTAAAAAAAATCTTATTTTGCTACTACCATTCTTGAATGATGCTATCATGCGTATTGTGTAAATCGTATGCTTGAATGTTGTAGGTATGGATTTTGTTTACATCTAATGCTTAATTAATTACTGTTAATTATTCAATAAGTTCCATCTAAAGCTTATTGTGTAAATAAGCTCCATTCCTGGTGGTTTGTATCCTTTGGAATGCTTCAATTACTTGTGACTCACTTATTCGCATGTATGCTTCACTTATTCACATGTATACTTCTTGTATAGTGTGTGTATTCACATGTATGATTCATGCTTTGAATGCATAACAACAAAAATCTTTTGGGGAAAATTTTGACAAACCAAAAGTATAAGAGTTTTTTAAAAAGTCAGGAAAAAATCATATTTGAAAAAACATAAAAAAAATGTAGAACAAGAGATAAAATCTATTTATTTTGAAATTGAAAGGTATTTCCATAATATATAGAGATATAGAGAGCAAATAAAATAAATATTTTAACTAATGAATTGTAAAAAATATTTTTTTGTAGTTTATATTCATATCGTTGATTACATTTTATTGCACATCTTTCAAAGTCAAAGCATTACTTCACACTACATAACTAATAACTAGATGTTGATAGATGACAAAATTTTAATTACAATATAGGTTTTACAAATTCAACCTGAGCAGTTATGCAATTACTTCACATTGCATAACTAATAAGTAGGAGTAACTGCCAATTGCATTTTGTTATAATGGAATTCTATGAGGCCAGATTTCTTTGACGTATTTTATCAAATAGTTCATTGCCTTGTCTATGTTACCACAATTTTCATACATGTCTACCAAAGTATTTTTTCAAACAATTCATTACCTTGTTTCTATAGCTAAAATCACAAAACAAGTGCTTTCGAACAAGCTATGGTTGCTTGGAAAAAATTTATCAAAAGCATAGTAGCAAGCAATACTATGGACAAGGCAATGAATTGCTTGAAAAAAATGCCTAAAAGAAATGTGGTCTCATGGTGATGGAATTCCATGACATGCAAATTGCTATGGAGTTTCATGCCATTCCATCACCATGAGACCATGTTTCTTTGAGGCATTTTTTCAAACAATTCATTGCCTTGTCTATGCTACCACATTTTTCATACATGTTTACCAAAGCATTTTACCAAACAATTCATTGTCTTGCTGCTATGGCTAAAAGCCTAAAATAGGTACTTGAAAACAAGCTATGGATGCTTGGAAAAAATCCATCAAAGCATAATAAGAAGCAATAACATAGACAAGGTAGCGAACTATTTGAAAAAATGCCTCAAAGAAATGGGGTCTCATGGTGATGGAATGCCATGAGAAGCAAATTCCCTGGATTGTCATGGCATTCCATCACCATGAGACCACATTTCTTTGAGGCATTTTTTCAAATAGATTACTACCTTGTCTATGCTACCACATTTTTCATACATGTCTACCAAAGCATTTTATCAAACAATTCACTGTCTTGCTACTATGGCTAAGAGCCTACAACAAGTTCTTTCAAACAAGCGATGGATGCTTGGAAAAAATCTATCAAAGCATAATAGTAAGCGAAAGCATAGAAAAGGTAGTGAACTAGTAGTATGTGATGGATGCTCCCATGTTTTACAAATGAGGGGTGAGCTCAATTTATAGGCTTCTTGAATATAATTCAATGGCCAAGATTGATTTTGAATCAATGACCGAGATTACAAAATAAAACCCTAATTAGGGTTTGTCACAACTAACTACCTCTCAACCAATGAGGAAATTACATTTTGGGACACTTTTCCTTCTGCTAAATACAAATCAAAAATAAAAAGTTGTTGCATTATGAAGTGTTAGGTTCATTGAACCTAGACATGCTAACTTGGAATTATTTGATTGGTTGGAAGATGACGAGGCACCATCTCAGTGTGTTGGATGTCCCCTTTGATCTTGGCCTAAGGTGGACTTCAAGATATGTTTTCCATCTCCTATTTTCAACTTGGGGTGGACTTTAAGTTCTCTTTGCCATGTATGCTTTGAGCTGGGCCGAATTTACGTTATCTTTTCCATGTATGCTTTGAGTTGGGAAGGCTTTACCTTTGTCTGGGACAAGAATTATTCAAGAAAAGGGTGGACTTGATAGTAGTTTGGGCATAACTTTTCTTTCCCAAGTGGACTTTGCATCATCTTCAACATTTTCCTTCACCATGGGCATGGCAGACTTTGCTTGTGCCTTGCCAAGATTGGGCAAACTTGCTCTTGACTTAGACATTTTGATTTTCCTTCCAAGCGAAAACTAAGAGAGGTTATTGTAAAAGGGTGCAACATGATCTCATAGGATCAGATGAGAAGTTTCTAAGCACACGGTGTCTGAGTATCGTCATGTTGAAGTTTGCAGCCATTTTGCACTTCAGACTCTTAAGGGATTCAACCGGTTGAACATAGCTTGGAGCGATTTAGCACATTTGGGTGTGAAAGAGGACCATGCATAGTGTAAACATACCCACTCAGACACATTGGAATAGTTAGTTTGGTCACATGAGTTGTAGAACAAAATTTGCACCACTTTGCAACTTTGCACTACTTGCATTTGACAACTTTTTTCCCAAGAGAAATCTCGCTGCCACAAGAAAACACCTTTGAGATAGCAAAAACCGAGAGAGGTTATAGTAGAAGGGCACAACATGATCCTATAGGCTCTGACGAGAAGTTTCTAAGCCTCACGGTGTCTGAGTAACGTCATGTTGAAGTTTGCAGCCATTTTGTACTTCAGACTCTTAAGGGATTCAATTGGTTAAACGTAGCTTGGAGCGATTCAGCGCATTTGGGTTTGAAAGAGGACCATGCCTAGCTTAAACGTACCCACTCAGATGCATTGGAATAGTTAATTTGGTCACACGAGTTGCAAAATGAAATTTGTACCATTTTGCAAATTTTCACTACTTGCATTTGATAACTTTTTCCCCAAGAGAAATCTCGCCGCCACATGAAAACGCCTCTAAAATAGAAAAAACCAAGAGATATTATTGTAGAGGGGCACAACACAATTCCATAGGCTCTGACGAGAATTTTCTAAGCTTCACAGTGCTCGAGTAACATCATGCTGAAGTTTGCAGCCATTTTACACTTTGGACTCTTAAGGAATTCAACCAGTTGAATGTAGCTCAGAGTGATTCAATGCATTTGGGTGTGAAAGAGGACCATACATAGAATAAATGCACCCACTCAAATGTGTTGGAACAGTTAGATGGTAACATGAGTTGCAACACTTTGCAACTTTTCACTACTTGCATTTGACAACTTTTTCCCTAAGAGAAATCTCGCCGCCACAGGAAAATGCCTCCGAGATAGCGAAAACCGAGAGAGGTTATTGTAGAGGGGTACAACATAATCAAATAGGCTTTGGCAAGAATTTTTTAAGGCTCACAATGTACGAGTAACATTATGTTGAAGTTTGCAGCCATTTTGTACTTTAGACTCTTAAAGAATTTCGCCGATTGAACATAGCTTAGAGCGATTCAACGTGTTTGGGTGTGAAAGAGGACCATTCCTAGCATAAATGTACCCACTTAGACACATTAGAACAGTTAGTTTGGTCACACAAGTTGCAGAACGAAAGTTGCACCACTTTGCAACTTTTCACTACTTGCATTTGACAACTTTTTTCCCAAGAGAAATCTCTCCACCATAGAAAAATGTCTCTGAGATAGCAAAAAAAGAGAGAGGTTATTGTAGAGGGGCACAACATGATCCCATAGGCTCTGATGAGAAATTTCTAAGCCTCACGGTGTTCGAGTAACGTCATACTGAAGTTTGCAGTCATTTTTCACTTCAGACTCTTAAGGGATTTTGTCGATTAAACATAGCTCAGAGCGATTCGGCATGTTTGGGTGTAAAATAGGACCATTCCTAGCATAAACGCACCCACTCAAATACGTTGGAATAGTTAGTTTGGTCACACGAGTTGCAGAACGAAAGTTGCACCACTTTGCAACATTTCACTACTTGCATTTGACAATTTTTTCTCCAAAAGAAATCTCTTTGCCATAGGAAAATGCATCTGAGATAGAAAAAATTGAGAGAGGTTATTATAGAATGGAACAATACAATCCCATATCCTCTAACGAGAAATTTTTAAGCCTCATGGTGTCCGAGTAACGTCATGTTGAAGTTTGCAGCCATTTTGCACTTCAGACTCTTAAGGGATTCAATCGGTTGAACTAGCTCGGAGTGATTCAACGCGTTTGGGTATGAAAGAGGAGTATGCCTAGTGTAAACATACCCACTTAGACACGTTGAAACAATTATTTTAGTCATACAAGTTACAGAACAAAATTTGCACCACTTTGCAACTTTTCACTACTTACATTTGACAATTTTTTCTCCAAGAGAAATCTCGCCACTACAAGAAAATGCCTCTAAGATAAAAAAAAATTAAGAGAGGTTATTGCAGATGGATACAACATGATCCCATAGGATCTGACGAGAAGTTTCTAAGCCTCACAGTGTCCAAGTAATGTTATGCTAAATTTTGCAGTCATTTTACACTTTGGACTCTTAAGGGATTCAACTGGTTAAACGTAGTTCAGAGCAATTCAACGTGTTTGGGTGTGAGAGAGGACCATTCCTAGTGTAAACTTACCCACTTGAATGCATTGGAATAGTTGGTTTGGTCACACGAGTTGCAGAATGAAAGTTGCACTACTTTGCAACTTTTCACTATTTGCATTTGACAACTTTTTCTCCAAGAGAAATCTCTCTGCCATAGGAAAATGCCTCCTAGATAGAAAAAATTGAGAGAGTTTATTGTAGAGGGGCACAACACGATCCCATAGGCTCTGATGAGAAGTTTCTAAGCCTCACGGTGTCCGAGTAACGTCATGCTGAAGTTTGCAGCCATTTTGCACTTCAGACTCTTAAGGGATTCAGTTGGTTGAGCATAGCTTGAAGCGATTTGGAATATTTGGGTGTGAAAGAGGACCATTTCTAGCATAAACATACCCACTTGGATGCCTTTGAATAGTTATTTTGGTCACACGAGGTGCAGAACGAAAGTTGCACCACTTTGCAACTTTTCACTAGCATTTGACAACTTTTTCCTAAGAGAAATCTCACCGCCATAGGAAAATGCCTCCAATATAGTGAAAACCAAGAGAGGTTATTGTAGAGGGACACAACACAATCCCATAGGATCTTACAAGAAGTTACTAAGCCTCACGGTGTTCGAGTAACGTCATGCTAAATTTTGCAGCCATTTTGCACTTTGGACTCTTAAGGGATTCAGTCAGTGGAATGTAGGTCAGAGCGATTCGGCATGTTTGGGTGTGAAAGAGGACCATGCCTAGTGTAAACACACCCACTCGAAGGAATTGGAATAGTTAGTTTGGTCACACGAGTTGTAGAACAAAAGTTGCACCACTTTGCAACTTTTCACTACTTACATTTGACAACTTTTTTCCTAAGAGAAATCTCGTTGCCATAGGAAAATGCTCTGAGATAGTGAAAAAAAAAAGAGGTTATTATAGAGGGGTACAACATGATACCATAGGCTCTGACGAGAAGTTTCTAAGCCTCACGGTGTCTGAGTAACGTCATGCTGAAGTTTGCAGCCATTTTGCACTTCAGACTCTTAAGGGATTCAGCTGGTTGAACGTAGATCAGAGCGATTCAGCGCATTTGGGTGCGAAAGAGGATCATGCCTAGCATAAATGTACCCAATCAAATGCATTGAAACACTTAGTTTGGTCACACGAGTTTCCAAATGAAAATTTCACCACTTTGCAACTTTTCACTACTTGCATTTGTCAACTTTTTTCCAAAGAGAAATCTCACCACCACAAGAAAATGCCTCTGAGATAGAGAAAATTGAGAGAGGTTATTTTAGAGGGGAATAACATGATCCCATATGATTTGATGAGAATTTTCTAAGCCTCATGGTGTTCGAGTAACATCATGTCAAAGTTTGCAGCCATTTTGCACTTTAGACTCTTAAGGGATTCAATCAGTTGAACGTAGCTCAGAGTGATTTAGCGCATTTGGGTGTGAAAGAGGACCATTCCTACCATAAACATACCCACTCAGATGCGTTGGAATAGTTAGTTTGGTCACACGAATTGCAGAACAAAAGTTGCACCACTTTGCAACTTTTCACTACTTGCATTTGACAACTTTTTTCCCTAAGAGAAATCTTGCCGCCATAGGAAAACGCCTCCAAGATAGAAAAAACTGAGAGAGGTTATTGTAGAGGGGCAAAAAAAGATCCAATAAGCTCTGACAAAAACTTTCTAACCTCACAGTGTCTAAGTAACATCATGTTGAAGTTTGCAGCCATTTTGCACTTCAGACTCTTAAGGGATTCAATAGACCAATAGGCTCAAACTCAATCAAATTGACAACAACTTTCCTTCAAGAGGAATCTAATAAGATTAAAATGGTCTTTTAAAGAAATTCAAACAATCTTGCAAGTTAGACAACAATCAAAAGCACCATTTCTCAATTTCACCCATGAATCCTAATAGTAGTGCAAACTCAGTTTTTGGCCTTTTACTCAAATACTCTCCAAGACACCTGACAAACATATGATGGTTTCAGACACCCATTTTAGATTTGTAACACATATCCCAAAGTCAAAAATAAGTCTTTGGGACCAACCTCCTAAAATCACCCCTTCTACGCTGACCTATTTAGGCTGATTAGGCCTAAATTACAAAGCAACATACCTTTAAACTTCTCACAGGCCCTTTAAACCTTGGGGAAGCATTTCCTATGCCCTCAAACCTTTGAAACCATATTTTTTTCCCAAGGTTAACCCTTCCAACATAGTAAACCACAAAACCCTCAATTTCATGCCAAAATAAGAGGGTTTATTCAAAATCCCACTTGCACAAACTCCTAGACCATGCCACCAACTCAAACATGTGTATTTTCACCCCTATGTGCTCAAAAATTGAAAAAAACTCCACTCTCTCATTGATTTTCACAAACCCTAGGCTGAGGGCTTCATTTTCATGTGTTTTCTTTAACAAAAATCAATAGGATAGCAAGCTTATCTCCTTTGTTCCTTCCCCACAAATCTAATCATGTAACCTAAAACTTAATCAAACTCCCTAGGGACCATTACACTAGTTATAGCACATACAATAGGTGTAAGGGCCCTTTAAGACATGTTTTTTTATCACAAAACCCTCAACAGGGTGCTCTCGGCTTGTCACAGGAAAACAATGGTTTCTTCAAAAACTCCTTATTAAATTCTTTCAAACCTGATGTGAAATAAGGCTAACACAATCCTCCACAAGAAATGAAAGATTACATAGCAAATGTTAGTCTGTACGACTCGTACAGGTCTGCAAAATGTGAAAGAAACACAAAAAAATGAAGAAAACTCAAAATTTTCTTATTGCCAATACCTTAAACTTCGAGCCAACATTACAAATAGTGTCCTCATGCCTTTTCAAAGGCTTCTCCTCTTCAACCAACAACCAACTGCCCTCCCAACTGAAATTTAAACCACTTATGACCGTTGGAGATCACAATTTCATCTTTTACCCAATTTAATAATAACATCATTACATGCTTTGCAATGTTTGCTCTTTTTGACCATTTTAATCACCTAACCTATTACAATGGGTCTAATGAGACATTATTCACCTAAAAACCATGTCTTATTCAAGAAAACAATATACTACCACCCTTGACAGTGTAGACATAGAAAATATACAGATTGATATCGCACACTTGATCTTGATCTACTAACATCGCTTCATCCTAAATTATCCCTCTATCTAACCATTTAATTGAATAGCCTTATTTGATTAAAGTCATCATAATTCCCCTTTTAATTAAATAAATCCCTCAATTTAATTAAATCATCATCTTTGTGCAATTAGCTAGGTCATTTCATCTTCCTATCTTTATTTAATTAAATAATCCATATTATTTGATTAAATTTCTAAAGTTCATCTAATTAAATTAAATAAATCAAACATTTATCTAATTTAATCTAACATCACCCCTTTTGGTTAAATAAATCAAAATATTTATTTAACTAAGTCTTAATCATTTTCATCTCTTTTTGATTTATTTCAATCCTAAAATCTAAATCAAATGGTCAAATTAGCTAAATCTCCCCTTAAATTAATCAAATCCTGATTAATTTAATCCTAATCACTCAAATCCTCTAGATTTTGCAACTTGCACATGAAAATCAATTTAATTGTTTTATAAATCACCTATTTTCATTCAAAAAAGGCATCCAAGTGGAATATTCCTCAAATTTGAAATCTCCCCCCAAAATGACTTGTCCATCCAACAAAGAATTTAAAGCTCTTACATGTCTCCCACTTGGCTTTTAACTCATCTTTCATCCCCCCTAAACATGTCATTTCATCAAATTCAAATTGCAAACTTGCACATTGATCAAAATGTGCTCAAGCTACCTCCATTCACAAGTTGACAAGTGGCATCTTGCCATTGGATGAATGTTAGTCCCAAATTGCTCAAATTTGGACATTCATCCATATTGGAATTCTATAAATAAAGAGTTCCTATCCTCATTTCATCATCCACAAATTATGCAAAGTTATTATGCTAAAATATTTAGCCATTTCTATCCATCACCATTGAGTTCTTAGCTAGTTTTTTGCAGATTTTGGCTTGGAGCTCTCATCCTTCATCAACAAAAGTGGATCAACCATCTTCAACATATCAAGCTTGCATCTTAGGAATTGGGAAAGGGCCAATTTTCACATCAAATTGGCACCAATTCCCCCATGGGATCATGAGTTTGCACATTTAAATTAGGATTCAATCTATTTTGTTGTTTTTATTGTGTTCTTCATTGTTTTCTTTCCTAATTTGAAGTTTGCAAATGGATTTCATGGGGAATCCTTGTTTTTAGCTTGCAATCTCTTGTTTAACTTTTTTATTCTTGTTGTTTTGTAGGTACTAGGATCGGGGTTCACATAGACACCACCTTGACAACTTTGACACTCCTTTCCATTTGATTTACAATCATTACAAAATGAATACATAAGCCCCTCAAAGTTGACCAAGTACCATAGAATGGTCACTTAGGACCTTATTTGAATTCATGGGCTCAACACAAATACCCTAACACACACACTACCTATCAAACTCTTCATGGAAAATAGAGAGAAAGTTGGTGCTCCTGCACCAAGCCCAAACATCCAAATGACCTACCATGCCTTTGCAGACCTTCTATCACATCAAACTCCACTTGATAACACTGAAACAACCAGGTTCTAACCTTCTTCCAAACTATTGCTTTAATCTGCTACTTCAAGCTATGCCTCCTAGGCCTAAATTGGTGCAAGAGCACCTACACCTCATCCTCCAATTATGTTCATTTGATGGTAAATGGTGATCAGTAGGTTCACAATGAATGTTTTGAGTCTTTTAGTCATGGACAAGATCTAACAAGACCATTAGTTATGTTATAGGTTGAGCTTTTGGGTTTTGGAGTCAAAATGTGGGAAAAATGGTGTTCTTGCACTTAAGAATCTTTGTAGCCTTTGATGGAAATTTAGTAAGTTTGTATAAGGATGGGGTATTTTCAATGTAATAAGGATGTTTTTAAGCCATTAGTATGGTTTTAGAGGAGTCATAGGTGTTTACAATGTATTTAAAGGTCAAAGAGTTAAAAACATTGCCATGTATGGAAAAGTGATGTTAACAAACTTGTAATGGTGTGTTTATGTTCCCAACGGTCATTAAGAATTTGAAATTTAATTGCAAATTTGGTTGGTAAGGGGCCCTATGGAGTCTAGTTTACATATAGAATGCATGACTAGAGTGTAGAGAGAGGAATAAAGAAGATATATCTGCTATTCCTGAGTGTTTTGTGGAGAAATGCATGTGAATAAAGGGGTTTCAGTCTAGTGTTTGACAAAATCTGTATGGGAGTCTTTTTTTTGAGCTTTTAAGCATTGATGGGGTTAATGGACAGTGTTTGAGCTAGTTTTAGGGCCTGGGAGATTTGTGGAAGCACTAGATTCAATAAACCCTCATGATTTTACACCTAAAATAATGCAACTTGACCACTCAACTTGACTAGCACAACCAGACATCTCAACAGTACTTGGGGATGATGTAAACACTCTTCACACAACACAACATGACCAAACAAATAGACTTTGCACCCAAAAACATCCATTCTTCCATCACTCCTACACAAGCCCATGCAACTTTGCAACATTCACCAATAGGACAATCAAAATAGAAACTGATTAAAGGCATTAACCAGACAATGAAACATGGTTTTAGACTCCTAACACCATCCTCCACAAGTTCCCAAAAGCATAGGATCAAACACCCAAAAAAAATGTATAAAAAGATTGATTTACAAGCCATAAACAAGACTTAACTAGGCCTATACAAGGAAGCTTTCAATTTGTCAAGGCACACCCCAACACCCCTAATGTCTTTAAAAGACTCCAACTAGTTCCCCAAGACCTTTTCCATGATTTACATCCATTAGTATTGCACAAATACTCAAAAAACTATGAAAAGTGCATTCTAAAGACCATTTTCATACATTCACAAGGGAAAAACTGACCTAGGGCATTAGATAACTTTTGTAAACCTCCATCTTTCACTCTAAAAAAAATTGCAGCATGAATAAGGGCCCTAAACCTAACATTCCACCAAGTTTTAGATTTTTCCCATGGTGGAAATGGGAATTATGACCATTTTGGTGACCATACCCTTGTTTGATAGGGTTTCAGACCCTCTTTCACTAAAATTGATGTAACTTGCTTAATTCTTAATTAAATCAAGCCAAATCACCTCCAAAATTAAGCTATCTCTACCCTCTATCAAACCATCAAGGTTTGGATCCCATACAGTTATGTATAGTCTATACCAAACAAAAGAACAGTAAAAAATGCTACAAAAACTAGAAAAATAGAGTTTTCTCTTTATTAAATGCTTCAAAAATTCAAAAATGCCAACAACATCCTAGCATCAACCCAAGGGAGGATTTTTAAACATTCTCCCACCTTCCCCAATGGCCCTCAACTGATTTTTTAAAAGAGGGAACCATTGGTTAGTGAAATTACATCATTATTGTGAAATTACACCAACTTACAACATGACAACTTTGCAATTTTGGAGCAAATTTCAATCCTAAGGACCTGTGACCACAAAAACCATTCAAATAACCTTGAAACAGCCTTATTACATTGTCAAGACCCCAAACCTTGCACACTTACATACAAATTCATGTTTTTGCCTTCAAAGGCTACAAAAGCAACTTTTTGTGCAAGATTGCATTGTTGCACATTTTGACTCAAAACTCAAAAAATCAACCTAGAACCTATCCAATGGTTTTATTAGGCATTATTGAAGATGAAAAACACTCAAAAGACTCAAAAATACTCTTTCTAACCTATTCACCATCAAAGAATCCAAAATGGAGGTTGAGGTGTAGGTGCTCCTACACCAAAAACATTTGGGGCAGCACTTTCTAAGAGTTAATTAAGCAAGGGTAGACATATTTGAAGGTGTTGGAGGCATTCAAACGGTGAGGAGAGGTATGGAGGTGAGGTTTTCAATAAACCCCCTTTGAAACTTGTCAAAAGTGAGTGTTTTGAGTTTTGGAGTGGTGGCGATTGTTTCATTGGAAGATGATTGTTGATTTAGTGCTTATGTACTCTGCTCTTGACTCTTCAATGGTGTTTTGTGTCTGGAAGGAAGATTAAAGGGTAGTTGGTTTGTTCAGAGTTTGTCACTCTGCTCTGCATCACTTTGCCATGTTTATCAACATAAAACTATGATAATTTTTGTATTTCAATATGTAATGATAATGCAATATGAAATATGTAGTGTAAGACAATGACATATATGTGTATTTAAACTTTAAAGTTAAAATGTTAAACTTTACCATTGTTCTTGTCTTCAAAGTTGTTTAAACTATATAATTTAACCATAATATAACTAAGCAATATATGATATAATTTAACCATTATTCATTATTTTTTATTGTCAACTATATAATATAACCATTATTTTTTATGATATTGTACATTGATATTTAACCATTGTTGAAGATTAAATTTTTGAACAGTTTAAACATGCACATTATGAACAAATTATTTCGATTCTCAACTTCTATCTATGAAATTATCCAATAATCAAGTGTATGTCCATATACAAAAATAGCATCAACGCCAACTCAAACAAAGTTTTACAAAGTGTGGCATATGCCATCTCGATATCTATTCATAATATACATGCTAAAATGTCTATCTCATCCTAAACTACTGGTGGATCATCAAAATGGAGCCTCTTTCAAGCACTCTTTGGCTATGAAGGTAACTGCACAAGAAAAATTCAAACCACAATTGAGATTAGTTATATTATATAATTTAAAATTGAATAATTAACATCAAAATCAATATACATTGAATTATAATTGAACTCTAAAATTGAAATCTTGATTACCTCATATATATGTGTCTCTTCAAACCGTCACGAGTCCTAGAATATGCCCCTCTCAAAGAACCAATCATACCAACTTTTTCAATTTCAATCTATATAGGTGAACAAAAAAACATCAAATTGATACAAGTTAGCATACAATTGTTTGTAATAAGAATAGATTTACCAAACACAAAATAAAACAAACACATACCTCTTTAGGCATCTCTTTTTCTTTATCTCCTTCAGTTGTTTCGACAACTCCTCCTTGAGGTGTTTCAACTCCAACTCCTTCAAATGTTCCAACACCTACTCCTACAAGAGGAAAATAAGATAAAAATATAAGTTAATATATAATTTCGTTAATGACAATTCAAATGACAATCAAGTATAAAATGCATGAATTCAGGCCTAAAAGGCATGGGTTGAAGTAGTAGATTGAAGAATTTGTTTTGAAGAAGGTTAGAACCAGTTGGTTTTAGTGAGATTTGGTGGGGTTTGATGTGTTTGAAGGTTTGAAAGGACTGGGGAGGTCATGTGTATGTTTGGGCATGAAGCCCTAGTTGGGAGAAGCACATTTTTTAATGGAAATTTGAGGTTTTAGAGTCTAAAAGTGGGTGAAGTTTGGGGGAAACATAATATTAAGGATTATTAAGCATGTGTAGGCTTAAACAAGGGTGTTTGAAGTGGTCATAAGGTCATAGAAGGCCTAGAGATGGGTCTTTCAATGTATTCTCCAAAATCCCATTGTATTGTAGGGGCAACTAGGCCAATTAGGCCTCTTTTCCAAAGAGACTCCTTCCCAAACACCTGCAATCAAGTCAAACACCATGGACAGTCATTAAATAGGTTACCAACCTTAAGATTTCACAATTTTTAGAGCTCCAACTGCTCACGAAGCTACCAATCCACTAAACCATCACTCTCAAGCCACCAAACCTAGGTTTTCCAAGGAGCCTTATTGAAAATCACTCTTCCTGTGAAATTAACTCTCACATCCAACACCCCAAACATACCATATGATGTCTATACATGCTCAAAAGACTCACAAATGACTGCCCCAAAGGATTTCATCCATTCACACTCTAAAATGATGCAGATCCAGGGGGTCAAACTCAACCAAATTGACAACCTACCTTCAAGAGGCATCTAACAAGATTAAAATGCCTATTAGAGAAATTTCAACTATTCCCCAAAGTTATACAACAATCAAAAACATATTTTCTCACTTTCACCCATATAACCTTGTACTGGTGCAAATCTAGCTTTTGGCCTTTAACTCCAATATCTTCCAAAACACATGGGAAAAAAAAAATGGACTCAGATACCCATTTCAAAGCTATAAAACATATGTAAACCCCAACATTAACTCTTTTGGACCAACATGGAGATACAATACCCCTACCATGGAAAAAACTAGTGAAATAGGCCTCTTTTTCAAAGAAAGTGCCCTTTATCCTTCACCAAACCCTTTGAAACATTGGGGAAGCAATTAAAATGCCCAAAAAACACAAAATCCACAATTGGATTTCACTTTTATGGCCAAATCCACCCCAAACTCAAAAACCCTTGTTTTATGCACTATTGATGAGGGTTTATTGAATATGATGCTTCCAGACCTCCTCATACCTCAAAACCAACTTGAAAACTTTCCAACAGCCTTGTACATGCTTAATTATTCAAAATACATGACCTTCCAGACAGATTCCACCAAACCCTAGACCAAAACCCCCATTTACATGCATTTTCTACACAAAACTCACAAAAACAGCAACCCTAGTCTACTTTATTCCATTCTCACAACATAAATTAATATCCCTAACATCTAAACATCCTCCATAAGACCCAATTCACTAGTTACAATGAGCACAGTCAGTGTAAGGGTCTTGAAGACATGATTAAGGCTAGAAAACCCCAAAATAGGGTATACTTGGCTATTCACAAGAAAACAACTATGGAATGCTTCAAATTCTCTATTAAACCTTCAAACCTGATGCAAAACACAAAATATTCATGCCACTACATTGATCATAAATAAATTACTCAATGCAATGATTGTACGTTACCGTATAGGTCTAGAAAAGATTGGAAAATTCAGAAATTTGCTGCTAACAATGAGAATTCAATTGGATTTCTTCACAAAAACATGAAGCCAACGTTACAAATGATGAACACCACCTTTTTAAAGGTTTCTTGATCAAATACAACTGAAATAAACTAAATTTTGAATCCCTTATTAGTCATTGGAGTGCTAAATTACATTTGTTTACCTATATTTGTTAACAACTCATTTGATTTCTTTTACATTATTTTACTATTTGACCCTCCAAAACATTTAAAGCACCTATATTGGTCTAATTAGACCTTATGAGACCCTAAAACATGACCTAATACATAAAAATCAACATGAACCTACTTAGACCCCCTTTTGTCATCATTGACAATTGCTTCCCATAGTTGACCTTGTTTACAAAAATGGATCAATGAGACACAAAATATTCTTTATAGACCTTATTAAAGCAAATAAACATAAAAAAAACTTTGCAACCTCCCTAGACACACCTAATGCTCCAATTGTGAAAGTAAGGTGTAGGTGCTCCTGCACCATAAAACCACTTAAATTCATTCAAAATTGCACATGTTCACACCTAAGGCTACATGCCATCACTCCAATAATTTTTCATATCTACATTAATGCAATTTTTCAAACCCTTATACAATCAAACTTAAACGCTTGAAATAAAGCAATGATCAATAACATGTCTTTACAAATTCAATGTGCATACTTACCAATCAATCCAGGGAACCATCCGGGTCTACTCTACTCTTTATCGTGTCAAGTATTGCCTGGTGGTAAAACTCACACACTTTCCATAAGTTCTTGTTCACAGGTCTGCCCTTATATTTGATCAAATGAACATTGGTGGTGATGACAAGGTTTGAGTTGCCCGATTTTCACCGACGGGCTCAATTAGGCAGGATAAATTATGTTTCAGGTGTTCTTGTAGGCCAAATGGGACATTTGCATCAAGGGTTAGGTCATGTATCTGACGCTATTTCACAGGGAGGTCTGTTGGAAGGCATGCCTCGACTGGATTTAGCACAAAACTCATCAGAGATGGGGGTCGAAAAGACCCTCCTATTGTCTTGCCGACTAGCAGTGCGTTCTATTTGGCTAAGTGCCCCAGTTGCCAAGATTTTCGGGTTGCCGTGAGTCTTCATGTATCTCTCCACTTAGAAGGAGGTCATGCCGATAGTTGTTCACAGGGGTGGCGTTGGAGAAAGATTTGAGTTCGGCATGAGGTCCCAGCGACCAAGTGAAGTCTCACCGAAGGGATGATGCCTTCGGTGTAAGGTTGTGCCTTCGGCGAAAAGTCTCGGCGACCCGAAGAAGTCTCAGTGAAAAGAAGTGTCATTGCAAAGAAAGGTGGGCCTCACTGTAATGTCTCGGTGACCGAACGAAGTCTCACCGAAGGGGATTGCCTTCGGCATAATGTCTCATTGAAACATGGGGGTCTCATCGAAAGAAATGATCGGAGCTTGGGGAAAGCGAAATTCCTTTGGCGTAATGTGGTAGCTTCGGAGAGAGGTCTCGCCAATGATGGATGTCTCGCTAAAGCGAATGGTCTCAGGGAGATGTCTTCCCCAAAGGATGGGGTCTCGGCGAAAGTTGGTGCCTTCGCTATGATGTCTCCCCGACCAATGGAGGTCTCCCCGATATGAAATGAGCTCGCCCAAAGATCTTGAGCTTGGCGAGAGGTCTTCCCGACCCGCTAAGGTCCTGCTGAAATGGTCTTAGCTCACCAAAGGGGATTTCCTTTGGCATAGGGTCTCGCCGATAGCGAAGGTCTTGCTTAGAGGGATTGATATCTATGAGAAGTCTTGCCAACAATGTGGAGTCTTGCTGACAACAATGGTTTTGCCAATGAAAGGTGATATCGGTGTGACCGATTGGAGCTCGCCATGACCTCTGACCGATAACGATTTTCTTTCCTATGGTTTTCTGTGGTATCGATATAACTTTTGCATTCAATATGAGGTCCCGCCGACAGTCCCAAGCTATGCTGATAACCGCTGAAGAGCATAATCACATCGGGGAGACACAGTTAGTGTCTCACTGACATGCAATTCATTCTGAACAAACTTTGACCATCTGGTGATCCCATGTAACATCTGTTCAACCAATCAGAGGAAGCTACAGGAAAGCCGTGGTAGTTTGACCCCTGTACAGAAGATCAATAGAACGTAAGCGACGTGGATCTGCTCTAAGAATAAAGCGATGGATTAGTTCGATATCCAGAAGGTGTCATCGGTAAACAGAAAGGCAGAGACCACAGAGACAACTGGGATGTCAACTAGAAAGGGTGGATAAACATTAATGATAAGGGCTTCAAAGCATTCAAGCAGCTCGGCAGAAGAGGATTGAAGGTGGATAGAGAGGCCATAAATTAATGTTGTGGTTGCAAAAAAAATAATCAAGGAGACCATTCCTGAGGGCGATCTGTCACCGATATAACATTAACTTCATTAAAAAGATCTAAGGGAAAATTATTTTCTAGAGGCTGATATTTTGTAAACCCTAAAAAACAAACGGGCAACATTTTGGTTCTCGTATATATGGCATTTTTGCCTTTTTTGTAGATAGTTCTTACCTAGTGCTTTTTTTCTTTTTTGTAACTTGTGGAGTTCTTTGCAGAAGAGAGGCTTTGTTTTGTAACTCATGATAGGCATGTATATCAGTGTTTCACCATTGAAATCAATGAGTATAAGCGATTTACCTTTTCAATCTCTCTATTAAAATTGTGTGCATTCGTATAATTGATGAACTACTTGTGAAACTGTATGATTCTTGTGGTTATGTCTTATTTTAGCACCTTTCTGTAGAGAAATATGTATTTTGTAGGTTGTGAGATGTGTTATAATGCAATATTCTCTAGTTGTGAAGTTATTTCTTCCTTCTAGAGGTATAGCCATATGAACCTTTTCATGAAATGTTTATGCAGAAAACATATGTGATTGAGTTGTGTATGACAAAGCTTTGTCATTGATTGAAATCATTTGTGTAAACTGTGCTATATGTCCTCTTAGTAAATTTTGGTGTATCACCATAGAGTTAGGTTTAATCACAAGTATTCTTTCTTCCCCTTTCCCTTTACAGAATCAGTAGTTTAGGTGACACCATAGGAAGTCGGCCTTCTTTGGAGGTTGACCTTTGTTTACAAGAAACCCACATCTTTAGAGGTATTCCCATGTTACACTGAGGTGTTGAGTATCAGGTTCAACAAGGGTGCAATTTTAGGTGAAAACAGTTTGAGTAGTGAAGAATCTTTTGATGCGTGTCGAAGTCCTCAAACAACCAAACTACAACATTCTTAAATGGGTACCTTCTAAGCCATTCTCCAGTAACAACCACCGAACCTGTAGGATATTCTATGTTTTCTCCATCTATAACTAGGGCCTCCAATTTCTTTTTAGCCTCAATACAACGACACAAGTAATAATCTATATCCTCTTCATTTTCTTCATATGCAATCACTGCATATACGTTCCCTGCATTAATATGTTAATCTTGTTAGATGTATTTAATGAACATCAAAATAAAACCTAAAAGTAAGATATATTACCTGGTTCTACAAGGTCTGATACATGATCAAAGTCAACAGATGATTGCATCTCAGTGATTTGTAGAGCCGTTAGGAGCTGATAAGTGTCAAGTGGGGTTAGACTTCTTACAGACCATTCATCAACCCACTTTGTTGACTCATAATCATTCCATGCTTGAAGTGTACATGCAGAACAAAAGCATGCCATCTTCCGTGTATGGATAGTCCATGTACCTGCATTGGAGCTTCTAAAAGAGTGTAGCTCGCTCAATCCTGTTAGCGTACAAAAATCCTCATATTTTGCAATGTTAGTATCATCTACTAAATGAAAAAATCTACGAACTAAAGAATTACCTTGACTACCTAGACCCATTGCACAATTGCACTACTCGACAATTGATCTTGCATCTGTCAACTTTACACTATCTTTGTACTTTAACTCTTCTTGTGCAAGGGCTCTTTTGATACATGCACCCGCTCCATCATGCTCCCCCTTTCCATGCCCGACCTCTGAGAAGTTCCACATATGTTTAACACCACTGATCCTATGCATCTTGCTCAACCAGTAAAACATTTTGGTGTTCTTGAATTGTGATGTATAGTTATCTGACCATATGATATGTTGACTGAATGATATGCCCCTACTAGCCAGATTAGTATAGAACATCTGAAAGCAACCTTGCACAAACTCGGTAGAATGTGTGCAATCATCACTGCTGTAAAAGTGATACTCCCTCAATACTTTCTTGTTATCCTCTGTACTATCATTTGCATGAATGGATGCTATATGCACAAATATAGCAACCTGTGTGGAGTTGTAGTACTATGATTGCACCTCGTTCTGTGGTTGTAGTGTGTAATTATCTATGAATTTGACAACTAAAACAATGCTATGAAGTGGGAATGTGTCCTTGCATAACTTGAATTGTGAGTCCAACCATTGAGCTCTATGAGTATTTCTTGCATACTCATAGACCACCTGATCACAGAAAATTCCCATAACCTAATATACAAGAATCTTATCACTGACCAATTCACACTTCTTTGCTTCTTTCCCATCTTTTAGACTGTAGGCCACTGTCTTGTATTTTCCAAATTTGACAATTTTGTCTCCAATTGTGTGTACTAGCCATGTGTTGGAAAATTGGAAAATGTTGCTTGCCACCAAAACGATGACATGTGCCATCCAAACATGACTTGTTGTAAAAAATTTGACCATCCTCTCTTTCACATAAAATGGAAGATAAGAATTCCCTTGAGGATTTGGGTGGAGGCCTTATGTTACATTCCTACAAAACATTGGTAGTATGCATATCTACACATATACGTCGATAAACATCATGATGGTTAGAAAACTCAATATGTACTCTACAACAACAAGTAGTGCATGTGTGATTTATTTTGACATAAAAAGGCTTTAGCATTTCAAAATACCTTTGACATATTTTAATTTCAGGAAAATTTTGTACAAAATTAGCAAAAAATTGGGTTTGAGTGGTATCCAAATAATGCTTTGTATGTGGCTCACGGATTTTACTACCAATTCTCCTTCTTACAACATATTTTTGATTAGGAGAGGTCCTTGTGTTATCCTTCCAATAATCTACTATTAAAGATCTCAAGCCTCGAGCAATTCTTTTATCTTTTTGTGGCACTCTACCCGAGAATGCCCATAACTCATTGCTATTTAGTTCCTCCAATCTTTCACACCTTCCTTTGGCTCTCAGTAGAGATAATCTACTTATTTTCAAAGACTTACTAGTCTTTGTAAGGTTCACCTTGCTCCTTGTTTGACTACTTAATAGTGTTGTTGTCATCACATGTCTTGTGGCACAACTATCCTTCATGTGTGAGGTAGAACCCACACTCTCATATGCACTCATCAAGTTCTTTACAATGGAATTTTCACTTGATTCATTCAAAACTCTTATCCCAAGAGCCTTCATGGTGGGCCTAAATTTGAGTTGCCTCATCATTTCAACAAATAGTTGGCATCTTCCACCCTCACTTAGCTTCTAAAAAAAAAAACTCCATATCCTCTATGCAGCTCTTTCACATGTATGTTTTGACATCTTATCAGGCATCCATTTCAAAACATTGGAATCAATATCAATAAAAAATCTAGGCTTTCTATGCAAAACTCTAGGATTTCTCAAATGTAAATTTGTGTCCACATTAGGAATGTCCACAACATCGAGGATAGATCGCGTACCTTCAAATGGAGGTGCAATTGATGACATACCTTAAGATTGACATGTAAACGATGTTGTACCTCCAACTTGAGATGTTGTTTGTGGAGTGACTTCAAATAGAGGCATGTTTGTTGATGTACTTTCGAAATGCAATGTTTTTGATGGCGTGTCTTCAACTGTAGGTGTAATTTCCAATGTACTTGGAAGACCACATGTTGTTGCTAGTGTGTCTTCAACTGGAGATGTGCATTGAACTTCACCTATGGTTGATGATGTGCCTCAAACTTGGGGATCCATTTGTGTCCTTCCACAAAGTTTGTCCATTCGTGCCCTTTGTTTTGTCAATTGTACATCTCTCTTAGATTGCATGGGAATTTCTGGTTGTATGGGCTGCAATTCTTTTGCTTCACAAGCTGCAATTTTTTATTCTCTCCTCCTTGCATTTTTTACTGCACGTTCTTTTGATGTTAGAGGCTTTGGTCATTTCCTCGGCATGACGTTGAATGTTGCATATTCACAATCACACGTAGAACAAAAGTAAGTAATGCATTTTATGAAACATATTGATAATGCTAATTACATTGCATTTTATTGAACACACCAAAGCATTTTATGAAAGATGGCAGCGAGTTGTTTGGAATTATCAAACATGTCTATATTCTACAACATTTTCCATACATAAATATACCAAGGAAGAATGATAAATGGTATGAATGAATGGAAAATTGCATTAAACCAACTATGTCTTGAGTCACTTGATATTATTTAAGCACATGATAAAGGTGAATTCTTTATGGCACAAAAAAATTAAAATAGAAACTTGCACATTAACATTGATGAAAGCTCTTAGGTTTTCCAAATTAGTTGAAAATAAAAGTTTTCCCACAACCATCAGTAATAATGAATTTAATGTTCAATTCTATGTGTAACAATGAATATTAATAAAATCATCAAATGAATGGTCTATAAATTTTCAAAACAAAACAAAAAACCTGTGTTAAGTTGAATTTGTTTATCTAAGCATGCTGGAATTGGACTACTATAAGCAATGCAAATATAATTCATAAGAAAATTTGTGTTAAGTTGATGTCGTTTATATAATTTTAAACATGAATTCATCTAAATTATGTCATGGTTTTCATTTTTTTCTTCAAAGTCATAAAAATTAAACTTTTTTATGCAACTCATATAATTCAATGTTGAATTCTATGTCCAATTGTTATAATTAATAAAATCATTAAAGGAATTTAGAAATGAGTCAAAAATAAACAAACATAGTAAATATAAACATTTCAATATTACCAAAAATGAATATATTACCTAAGATAATGTAAAATGATGTAGAAACTTCAAAATGTCTTCATCTACATTGTCTACATGGAAATTGGTGGAAAAAAGGTGATGGATCAAGCATAGATTGGTACAACAGGAGTCAACTGCATAAAAAAGGTGTTTCTATGTTGGATTAAGCATTGAACTAGACAAAAGCAGAGGCATGTGGGCCAGAATCACTAGGTGAACTCATATTTTACTGTTTCAAGGTAAAAACACATTTGGTGCTTGCCAAATTTGGAGAGTGCCAAATATGGTGCTTTAAAATGCTTTCACAATATGAATAGGAAGGGAGTGAGACTTGAGATAGAAGGAGAGGGGATATGAGTGAGAGAGATTATTCCTAGTAGCATGGTA
Source organism: Sequoia sempervirens (assembly GCA_007258455.2). Classification (NCBI taxonomy): domain Eukaryota; kingdom Viridiplantae; phylum Streptophyta; class Pinopsida; order Cupressales; family Cupressaceae; genus Sequoia; species Sequoia sempervirens. The sequence continues at coordinate 221,211 of VDFB02262335.1, read as the reverse complement.
GGGACTGAGACCTGAGAATGATAGAGACTTGAGAGGGATAGAGAGTTATCCAACTAGGGTGGGGGGAAAGACCTCACAATGGGAGAGGGGTTGGAGTGAAATAGATTTTTCTACCCTCTACCCATAAACTATAACCATAAACCCTAAACCCTCAACCCTATA
>VDFB02262335.1:140608-220949 GCA_007258455.2 Sequoia sempervirens | reverse complement strand
ATTTTGAGTTGGAATTATGTCACGTGTCTCTTCTTTGTAAGGTGTTGTAAGAGGTCATTAAGGTAGTTTTATTTAAGAGATTTGGAGTGCCCTATATAGATGGATTCTTTGATATAATCTTATGACATGTAAGAGCTTGTAATAGGGAGTTGCATTGCAAACTTGACCCACTATTATGAAGAGTTAATTATTTATCATAAGTACCTATTCTCAGACTAAAATATTGTCAAGTTTGGGCACCCATGTTGGGTAGATTAAATTTCTAGCTATCAATGTGTAGGAAAATATATATTATTAGCCTATTTAATAGATTCTTCTAGGGAGATTGAAAATAAGGCCTGGCAAGGTAGGTTCCATACCTCTTGGGGTATTTTATTATGGTTTTATAAATCCACAAATGGTTTCCAAGTTGCGAGTAGTCTAGAAAATGGTGTTTTAGGAGTTATTTGAAATCAAATTTTGTAGGTACACATGCTCCCAAAATTACTGCATATTTGAATGTTGGTGAAACACCCCTATATAAATATATATTTCAAGTTTTTTTAAATCTTTGTTGATATGATATACATTGTGTAGTCTTTGGAGTGTGGGGCTTTCCTCCTAAAATGGTCTTCCCCATGAAAATAATTGTGTTATGGTTACATTATTTATCTATCTACAAATGTGTTTCTCTATTAAATTCTATAATTATTTTAGATCATATTTAAGTTTATTTGTGAAACAATCCTCCCAAGAATAGTGTAGGGATTTTTTCTATACACCTTACATCCTTACAAGTGGTATCAGAGTTTGATCACCTTTGGCTCTAGTTTTTGGGTAGAAATTTCTTTGAGCTAATCATATTTGAGAGAGAGCTTGCCCAAAAGGAAAATTTTGTGGTATTTATTATAAAAAAATAAACATGGAAATCACATTGAAGAGGATTGAGGTTGAAAAAAATTAGGCATGAATTTTGAGCTTTGGAAATTTAAAAATGGAAGATTTGCTAATTGACCTTGATTCATGGGATACAATTGATGAAAGAGTTTAGAGGCCTACATATACCACATTAATTGCTTAGTATGATACAATGGACCAAAAATAAAAAGGTCTAATTAGATTTTTCCTTATAGACTCTATTCTTATTAATTTCCATGAAAAACCCACTACAAAATTATTGTGGAAGAAACTAGGAGAAATATATCAAGCAAAGTATTTAGTAAATAGAATACTATTAAAGATAGCGCTATTCCTTGAGGATGAAATAAGGTGGATGAATTGAAAACCACCTAGGATAATTTAATATGCTAGTGCATAGATTAAACTCCATGGGTGTGAAAATATATGAGGACGAAACATGAAACTTTTTATTGTGTTATTTTCCAAACTCATGGATAGCCTTTGATTCATTGCCATTATGAGAACTCTAGTCACTTTGAAGGTTGATGATGTTGTTGGTTATTTTATTTCTAAATAAATGAAGAGGAATGTCTCTCTAAGTTCAAAAGAGGACTTGAGTGTGTTGGTGCTAAAATATGTAGGCTCCCAAATCCCTTACTCAAGTCCTTTTTTAAGTGCCAAGGGTGTCAAGCTCAATATGAAGGATCTATAAATTATGATCAACCATTCCTTGAGGTATTGTATTAAAGATAAACATAAGGAAATAAAATAAACCCTACAAAAAATAATAGCCATTATATATAATACTCATAATTTTATATCACTAATTACCTATATGTTTCTTTGATAATATGAGGGTTATACACCTCAATCAAGAAGATGAACAACCATGTAAGGAGTTTGAAGAGTTTTCCTTTGTAACCTTGAGTGATATTGCACACATCTATGCATTGAAGTATTTAGGTATCATGAATAATATGGTATAAAATTTTGATTGATTTTATCTGTTTTGAATGTGTTGATGAGATGGGATTTTGAGCACAAAGAAGACACATGCCTTTATCTAGTAGGAGCAACAAAGTATTATGTTTTATTATCCGAATAGGAACACAAAATGCATACCACTCTACAATACCTTAATGAAGATAACCATAAGGAATATACCTCTAGATTATACACATAAGCTAGGCTTTATGCATGCACAAAACTGGGTCATTAAATTTTGAAAACATGTAATTGAGCCCATCTTAGATATCCATGAAAAAACCTACACATTTTTTGAGTTATTATGATAATATACATTGATTTTTTTAAAATGTTTTACTACCTTTTAGTTGACAAACAAATCCAAAATAAAACTCAAATTAGCAAATATGATTGAGAAGAAGAGTAATATTATTAGATATACATAAAACGCTCATAGAGACATTCAAATGATACTAAGTATATACATTAAAACATTGTTTAGGGATTATAATATGATATCAAAACATTTTAAAGAGAACACATTAAAAACTATGATATAAAAAAATACCCTAAACTTGTTGCTAGAAAGAAACCCTAATGGTCTATAACCTCTTATCTTTTCTTTCAGATTTAAATACTTTTATTCATCTTATTCTCTTAAGTGAAAAAATGAGTATATATGTACCTTTCCATACCACCACACAATCTTGGAGGTGTTGGTGTGAATAAAAGTCATATACCTAGATAATTCTTACTAGGGGAGTTATTCACATGTTAAGTTTATTTAGGTCCTAAGATTCCTTCTAGAAGTCTTAGTTGTCATGTCTAGATCTTATCTTTTTGACTTTTATGTCAAGTTAGTTGTCTCATGTCATTGTATTAAGAAACTTGTCATGATCTTGTCTAATCCTATGTATCACCTTGGCTATATAACCAAGAGGTTCTCATTTGTAAATGAATTCCAAGATATTCAATTACATTACACTCTTGAGCATTGCATATTGATCTCTTTGTGTTTTCCATTTGGAATCTAGATCTTGGGTAGCTATCTCCATATCCAACTCTTACATGGTATCAAAGTGGGTCGGGTGCCTTTCGTTAGCCTTTTATTGAGGTATCTTGGTAGATCTTGAAAATTTGACTATGCTCTTCTCTTACATCATCTATTAATACAGAGAATCATAAAAACTTTATAGAAATACTTTTTTGGGGGGGAGGGTTCCTCTTTGTGGCTTTGTATTTCAAGTTAAAATTAGAGCTCGTTGGTGTAAATCTAAGCTTACCATTGAGTTCAAGGTGTTCAAGAAAGTTAGTTTTACCTTTTTTTGTCTAAATTAGACATATGAGGCTAGATCTATGAAGGTTTGAAGATGAAAAGTGGTTTCCATATCCAAAATGTAGCTACAATTTTTGGAGCATTTGGGGTCAAATCTGACCCATCCATCCTATCTAGAAGGCTCAAAAAATCCAAGATTGACTATTAATTTGTCGAAGTTTAAGCACTTCGCCTAGGGCTTGAGGAAATTTTTTTTCTCTCCTCCTCCATTTGTATGATCATACGACCACCATTATTGTAAGTGTCAAAAAAAAATTCAAGTCACATGCCAAAAAATAATTTTAATACAATATTGATTTTTTTCAAAAGTTTTTTTTGAAGTTTTTGATTTAAATATATATATATACTTATTGCGACCTATAGTTGTAGGTAGTACCTGTGTACTGCAAATCTATAGTACATTGTACACTATGAGCTACCACATAGATGGGCCACACATCATTGTAACCCCCACATGCAATCCGCATGTCCCCATGGCACATGCAATCGACAAATTTTAAAATTGGTTGATAAAATAATATATTTCTGTAATTATATGTTTTTTTTTACTATTTCTTCAATCCACAAAAGATTCCATTAAAAATCACCAACTAAAGAATATTCCAATCGAATATACTAGTAAAAGCATACTCAAGCTAATGGGTATATTTTTCCTATGATGGCTAGAAGGTTGTCAAATCTAAGTTGTTGATTTGTTGATGTCAACAATACATCAACAACTTTTTTTAATTTTGGCCCCTTCACGGATGGAGTTTTTTTTATTGTCCAACTTTGGAAGACCATAACTCAATCATTCAACCTCCTTTTTGTAAGAATTTTTTATTTGGGGTATAATTTTTTTCTCTTCACATTGGTGCAATCATTTTTTTATTTTGGTGTTTGGATTTTCCAAATATTGTATATTGTCACAAGTGTTGCTAAATCGTTCTCATTTTGGGAACTTCTAAGGCTCCATTCTTGCTCCTACGGTAACATTTTTGGGTGAATTTTTTTGGAAGTGTATAATTTTTTGTGTACTCTGCAATGGTGTGACTAGTTCAATCTCATTATGTGTAATTTATTTATTTTGATATTTTGGCCAAAATTTGCATCTGTAAGCACTAAGATCAAGTTCACTTTAGTGCTTTTGGTAAGTGGCATCAATAAATGCTCTAAATATAAAGTTCCAAATCATATATTGTTGGGGGATTCTTGATTGAGTGATTTTGGGGTCTCTTGGTGCATTCTTTTAATCTATTTTCTCATGCTCTTCTTTTTCCATGGATCATTCTAAGGTTCCTTTACTAATATCATATAACTATTCAATATGGCATCAAATTGTATGGAGTGTTCTAATCAATGGTCACTCTCTATACGTTGAAAATAAGGTACTTGAACCTACATATGCAAATAAAAATGATAAAGTGGATGATTGAACATACCAAAGCTCTTGGATATAAACTAGTTTCTCAATATTTGTTGTTTCAAATTGAATCATGTAAGAATTCTCATGAAGCTTGTCCAAAAAATTGAAAACATTGTACATGGTACTAAAAAGGAAGTAAGAGGCTATCAATTGATAATGAACTAATGAGCCTTGATCCTAAGAACTTTGAAAATATCCAGGACTACATCACTAATGTTAATGATCTAAGAGAGAAATGTAAAGCATGTGGAATTGATAAGGACATTTGATTGGTCTATAATACATTGAACAAACTTGGTCCTGATTATGCTACTTTTTTTCTATCTTTCATACTTATAGGTTGACTATGGAGTTTGCATAAAATACACTTTCATTTGCATAATTTTTTGAGATGTTAATACATAAGAAAATAACCTTATATCGATAGGTCTTCTCAAGCCATCTAAATCTTAGGCATTATTGGCTAATTAGGTGAATGAATTAGAATGTGGTAATAAGAAACAAAATAAATCAAAGAATTATCCATATTCAGATCAACCAAAGAATAAATCCTATTCCACAAAAAAATTATCTAAGAAGGAGAAGCCAACTTGTTCATATTGCAAGAATCTTGGACATGATGAACATTCTCATTAAGAAGGATATTAATGAATTGAAACATCTTCTTAAGAAGAATCATATTGATCTACCTTCCAGAATGTTTGAGTCAACTTCGTATTCTTGAAAATAGTCTAATAAGGACAAAGTTCATGCTGGTTTGGTTACGACATCAGATAATAAGGGGAAATCTCTGTGTGCTTCTATAGGTCTTAAATCAGGGAGATGGCTTCTAGATTCAGGAGCATCTCATCATATGGCACCTTTGTAGTCTATATTATCTTCTTTAGATAAATTTTCTCTCCTATTTTGATGGAAATTAATACATATATGAGTGCAATTGGGAAGCCATCTATTGATATTGGGGATGACACTTCCAATGATTTTTTGTGTGTACCTCATTTTTCAAAAAATATTATTTCCATCTATCAGGTTACACATGGTGGAGATGGGAGGACTATGGATTTCACACATAATTTAGTTATCATTAGAGACTTGGAGAATAGAGATATTCTTGTTATTGGGATGGTTGATCATTCAACTTGGTTGTATACCTTTGCATATTTTTCTTTCAATGCTGACATTTTTCCTTTCAGTTGTTGATCACACTTCTAGTATGAACTATGATTCAGAGGAGACATTTGGATTCTTGAACTTGGGAGTTCTCACATTGGATCCCATTCTTGAGCCTTGCATTAGATATCCGGGTGGGTGCATGAAGTTGGGTACCAATTTTCTGGCCACTTATGAAATTTTTTTAAAAAACGCGCTCGCTTTATAACATGAGCACGTGATAACGCGCACGCATTATTTCGCATTAAAAACAAAGAAAAAAGTGAAATTATTTTCCTTGGAATACCAACCCAAAGGATTGGAGGGCATTCCCAACAAGGCCAGAGACATGTTTTTGCAAATTCTACAATTTTTCACATAATCGGGTCCGTGCTCACCATCAAGATTGCATCTAGTTAAATATCGACAAAATCGAAAACATGGGTAATGTTAGGTTCTCTTTTAGCTATCCAACGATGTAATTTTTTTCACTTTTTGACAATGTTAAGCCTTTCATCCATAATTTATTTTGTTTGTATGTCTGTTTTTGCCAAAAAGTAGTGTTTAGTGTTTTTTTGTTATAAATTAATCGCTCATCAAAATTTCAAATAAATTACATTTTTAGAAACTAGACTCCATTCTACAAATTTTAAAAAAATAAATTAAAAAATCAATTATTTTCAAAAATTTGTAAGGAGCACCAAAATTCCGCTTTTCAGAAGTGCCCACTTAGAAAATTAGTAAAAAATCAAATATTCATTAAAAAATTGTTAGAAAATTGTGCACCAACTAAAATGCTAGCTAACTTCTGACTATAGCAATTTTAAAAATACTACAAAAAATTTCACCATGCTAGGTCGTACAAGAGTTGCTATGTTATGTTTTTCTGACAAAACAACACCAATTTGTACATCCCTCTTTTGAACCCCTTAATCTCAACCATTTTCAAAATAAATTAGTAGTTTAGAAAGTAGACTCAAAGCACTTTGATCCTTGTTTTTGTTCCATCTCAAAATTTTGAGTGTAACTATCCTCAATTTCACGTCCAAGGTTAGCATTTCCTGATTTCAGAAAAAAAGTGGCCACTTAAGCCCCCTTTTTGGGAACCATCTTGGTGCACTTACCCATCCTCCATCTTTTGTTGCATTTGATGATGCTCATATTGGTACATGTTTGGCCTCTTGTGGTTCAGTGTAGTATTATTTTCATCATCTTTCAGCTACATCCACTTGGGATGCATACTTGACATAAATTGGTGGGTTGTTTGTTGAGCCACACATTTCATATTTAGGAGACACTATTGATTGCCTACTTCTTCTCTTTGATGGAGATGATCCTTCTTTATTTGTTTGCATGAGGGAACACTTTGACCCTCTTGTCCATTCTCTAGATGATCACTCTTTACAACTTGATATAAGTGCGGATAATTTTGGATAAAATTTGGAGGATGATTCTTTGTCTTTAGAGGAGGCATCTTTGTCTTTAGATTCTACTCTACATTAATCTCTACTATATTCTAGATTGGCATCTTCTATAATTTGGCCTAGAATGCCTATTTGGAGTGTGTCATCTTTTGACACTGACATGGAGACACTTAAGGGGGGTGTTGGTGCGAAAAAAAATTCTTGTACCTAGATAATTCTTACAAGGGGGCTTATTCACATGTTAAGTTTACTTAGTTCTTATGATTCCTGTTACCCAATTTTCACCGATGGGCTCAATCAGACAGGGCATCTATGTTTTAGGTGTTCATGAAGTCCAAATGGAGACATTGTTGTGCATGATTAAATCATACCCCTGATGCGAAAAAAAAAGGAGCTCAATTGAAAGGTTGGCCTCAGTCAGGTTTGGCATAAATTTCCTTTAAGGAGAAAGTTGGCAAGACTTTCCAGATGTCTTGCCGACTAGCAGGGTTTCTATTCATTTTGAAATGTCCCAGTCGGCCAGACATTTTAATCGCCAAGAGATCTCGGCGAAGGGTTATGCCTTCGACATAAGGTTTGGCCAAAGGATAAGGTATCGGTGACAGAGGTGGCTTCAGGGGGAAGTCTCACCGACAAGGTGGACTCTTGTTGAGATGAAACGGCATCGGTGAAATATTGGAGCTCGGTGAAAAGTCTCGCAGACCGCGTGATGTCTCCCCAACAAGAAATAAGCTCTCCCCGAAAGAAGGTCTGAGCTCGCCAAGAAATATAAGCTTCGGCATGAGGTCTTCCCGACCAGCAAAAGTCACACTAAAAGTTGTTCACCGGGGCTGGCGTCACTGTAACGTCTCAGCGGCCGAACAAAGTCTCGTCGAAATGGGATGCCTTCGGTGTAATGTGGGGGCTTCGATATAACGTCTTGCCAAAAGGATAAAGTCTTGGCGATAGGGGCTAGCAAGGGGGAGAAGTTTCACCGATAAGATGATGTCTCCTCGACAGGAAAGGACGTCTCAGCGAAAGGAGGCATCATCAATGTGAGGTCTTGTCGATCAACCGCAGTCTAGCCAAAATGAAATAAGCTCTCACCGGAACAAGGAGGCCTCGCTAAGAAGTCTTGCCAAAGTGAAGTGAGCATAGGGAAGTCTCGGCGAAAGAAAAGAGCTCGACATGATGTCTCGGCGACTAACGAAGGTCTCGGCGAGAAATGATTGTCATCAGGTAAAAGAGCTCTTGTTCGCTATGAAGTCCTACCGATCAGTGAAGTCTCGCTGAAAGAATGGAGCTCTCAGTGTAATGTTAAGCTCGGGGAGATTTCTCGACAATGAAGTGAATGTCTCACTGAAAGGCTGTGAGTTCGGCGTGATGTCTTGCCGATGTCCGGTGGTCTCGCCGATGGAGGGTGCTTTCACCGTGAGGTCTTGCCAACAGATGATGAAGTGAGCTCACCGAAGGATTTTTCCTTTGGTGAAAGGTCTTGCCAACCCATGAGAGTCTCATCGAAAGGAATGATAGGAGCTCGGGGAGAGCAGAATGCACTCGGTGAAAGGTCTTGTCGAAGGGTGAAGGTCTCAGCAATGAAAGAATATCGGTATGACCAATGGGAATTCGCTATGAAGTCTCACCGACGGATGTATGCTATGCCGATGCTACTGTAAGGGCATAATCGCATCGGGGAGACACGACCAGTGTCTCACCGACATGCGATTCTGATGAAGCAACCTTTGACCATCTGGGAATCTACGTGGCACAAGTTCAACCAATTAGAGGAAGCTACAGGAGAGTCGTGGTAGTTCAACCTTTGTGAAGAAGATCAACAGAATGAAAGGCGATGGAGTAGCTCAGCAAGGAGGTTCGAAGTAAACATAGGGCCAGAGGTTGGCACATTAAATGTGTCACAAAATATCAAGGAGGCCATTCCTGGAGCGACTCCACACCGACATGGACAGCAGGGATGCAGCATTAACTTCCTTCAAAAGATCTAGGAGGAGATCTTTTCTGGAGATGGATATTTTTGTAAGCCCTAAGGGGCCGACACTCTTTAGTATATATGGCATTTTTTCCTTTTTGTAGATAGTTCTTACCTGGTGTTTTTCTGCGTTTGTAACTTTTGAAGTTCTTCATAGAAGAGAGGCTTTGTTTTGTAACTCACGACAGACATGTATATTAGTGTTCACCATTGAAATCAATGAGCATAAGCGCTTTACCTTTTCAATCTCTCTATTAAATTGTGTGCATTCATATAATTGATGAAACTGCTTGTGAAACTATATGATTCCTTGTGGTTATGTCTTATTTCAGTACCTTTCTATAGAGCAATATGTATTTTTGCAGGTTGTGAGATGTGTTCAAAATGCAGTATTCTCTAGTTGTGAAGTTATTCCTTCCTTCTAGGAGTGTAGCCATATGAACCTTTTCATGAAATGTTTATGCAGAAAACGTATGTGATTGAGTTGTGTACAACAAATCTTTTGTCATTGATCGCAATTGTGTGTGTAAACTGTGTTATGTGTCTTCTTAAGTAAATTTTGGTGCATCACCATAGAGTTAGGTTTCATCACAATTTTTTTCTTTCTTCCCCTTTTCCTCAAAAGATCTATAGTTAGGTGACACCATAGGAAGTCGGCCTTCTCTGGAGGTTGACCTCTGTTTACAAGAAACCCACATCTTTAGAGGTCTTCCCATGTTACACTGAGGTGTTGAACATCAGGTTCAACAAGGGTGCAATTTCAGGTGATAACAATTCCTTCTAGAAGTCTTAGTTGTCATGTCTAGATCTTATATTTTTGAGTTTTATGTCAAGTTAGTTGTCTCATGTCATAGGATTAAGACACTTTCCATAATATTATCTAATCCTATGTCTCACATTGGATATATAACCAAGGGGTTATCATTTGTAAATCAATTCTAGGATATTCAATTTTAATTCAATCTTGAGCACTGTATATTGATCTCTTTGTGCTTTCCATTTGGCCTCTATATCTTGGATGGCTATCTCCATATAGCCAACTCTTATAGAAGAAAGAACTAGGGTTGTTTGAAATCACATAGATCGCCCATTCTTGCTTGCATCATCTCCACATGGCCAAATACTAGAAACCACACTCTCTATATTAGTAACCAAATGCCTTTATATACATATCATATCGAACTAAGGGCTCCACAAGTACCAGGAAGAATTTGAGAGTCTTCCCCTATATAATACTATCAATTATTGACCATTAATGAGATCCTAGGTAATGCAAGGGGGTAGATATATTTTCCCTTGTTTCTTGGAGTAATTCAATGAAGAACTAGAAATCATGTCAAGTAGGAGTGCAAGACAAGGTAAAATTCATGAGACAAAAAAATTAAAATTGCATGAGGACTATCAAAAGCTATTTAATTCAACCATATATTATTCCAAAACTAGAATTATTCATCATCCACCATTAAAAATACATGTAAATTTATAGCCTTTGGGATGGAAAAAAGTGTTTAACTAGAAAAATACTAATGTATTAGTTGTAGGAGTCAAATTTAGTTATCAATCACATGCAAGAAATATTTTAGGAGTGGTTTAGGTGAATAAAAGACAATGTGGGAATTTGAAGTAGGATAATATGTGAAGAAAGGAGATGTAGAGTTCTTTTGTGGGACCAAAACTTAGAATTAGATATGGGAATGAAAGTTTGAGGAAATTTTGTAAAGGGGTGAAAATGAGAAAATGAAGAATATAAGAAAAATAATGATAAAATGATGTAGAAATAGAGGTACAAGAATATATCAAGCTCCAAAGGAACTCTACAAATGGATGGAAGGCATAGAAAATCCAATTAGAAACTTTGTGGGAAATTAATGCTAAATTGATAATCCAAAGTGGAGGCAAAAATGGATGAAGTTAAGATGTCCCTTGAAACTCTATAGAATAAAGAACTAAGAAAATAAATAACTTTAGAGAAAAATGTGGGATCATGCTACAAAACTAGATGTTAATAAGGATTCCCAAGTGGAAGATTAGAAATTTAGAAGTGCAATAGTATTCCACAAAAAAGGGGAATTGGAAAGAATGTGAAAAGGGATCAAGGAACCGAAAGTTTTGATTCATAGAGGTGGAGAATAATTCTACAAAAGGGTTTAAAAAATATGTGGGGAAAATATGAAAATTTGGAGGGTAGTGGACGAGATGGGGGTAGAAGAATTTTATAATAACTTTGCATTTCTAAAAAATGAAGAAATAGTGGACAAAATAATCGGAACACTTTATAGGAACCAATTGTGGAACTAGAGGAAGGAAGTGGAAGTAAAATTATATAATTTTATATGTCTAACAAAAATCCTAGGTCTAAAAAGTAGGGAAATAGGAACAAAACACATGGGAATAGCAGAATATATGATTGTAGAAGAGGATGGAAGGTGTTGATAAGAAATATAAGTTGTATTGGAGAGTTAGGACTAAGGTGCAATCAATTACCTTATAAATCTTGTGCATTTAATTACTCTTAATATTGTTTATTAATTATTCATAAGCAATGAGGGATTCACAATATGTAGTAATAAAAAAAATTACAAGAAGAAAGTTTTAAAAATAAAAGTAAAAAAATAGATATTATAAATATTAAAATTATATTTTAAGATTACATTCTACTTAACCATTTTCCACAAAAAGATTTTTAAGATTTTAAATATTACACTCTTGTTGATTCATAAGAGTTGAATCTCTAATTCTTGTTTTAAAAATAATTAGAATACAATAAGCTTGAAGTTTTTTTCAAAAGATGTTTCTCTTGATCGATTGTTTTCACTTTCAAAATGTTTAACTAAGCACCTAATTGGTTGGTTAAAATTTTGGTGAAAACATTCTAATAAAAAATATTAAATATTAGAAGCATTACATTATATAAGAAGAAGAAAAACAAATTTATATTAGAGGATACCAAGCAATCCAGAGAAGTGTCTATCTTTTCACTAGACAATTTGAAATTCTTGTATGGTGATCGCTAGTCTCTTGAACTGTTTAGCATAGTACAATGATATCTCAAGATTGAATTTATTTTAAAATATTGGGAAGTTCCTTATCTAAATTTATATTTTTCAATTTTTAAAAAGTGAAAATATCATAAATAAATAGTAATTATAAATATTCTTAGATAATTTTGGGGGTTTTTGAGTGTTAAAATCAAATTTTTAATGGTTTCTCATTGTTTTATTAGTAGTTCAATATATAAAAATGAATGCCTCAAGAAAAAAGGGGAGTTACATAGGTCTAAATTTAATCAATGAATTAATTTTTTGAACACAACAAACTACAAATGAATTTGAATTGGAATTCATGTCTTTATCTTTATCTTTGTTGTTTGCTTTCTCTTTCATTCAAGATAAATATTTGTAATTTTTTTAGTCAATTAAGAGTACAAGGGAATTTAAAATGATTAAATATATAAGACAAATAAATTCAATCAATATGTAAACATTCATATTTCTTCTAACTTATTAATTCAAAACTAATCTACATAAAATTCCATCTTATATAAAAGTATATTAAAAGTGTTTGAACACAATAAAATATAAATCTCTTAAGGTAATTTTTCACTTAGAGTTAGGGTTAGGGTTATGGTTAGGCTTGGGGTTTAAATAGGGTTAGGAATAGGGTTCAATTAGGGTTAAGATTTACTTAGGATTCAATTAGGGTTAGTGTTAGGATTCAATTAGGGTTAGTATTTAACTAGGATTCAAAGTTAGGGTTAGGGTTAGAGTTCAATTAGGCTAAGGGTTGGTTTTAGGGTTAGGGTTAGGGTTTAATTAGGGTTTAAATTTAGGGTTAGTGTTCAATTAGGGTTAGGGTTCAATCAAGGCTCAATTAAGACTACGTTTAGGGTTAGGGTTTAATTTAGTTTATGGATAGAGTTCAATTAGGTTTAATTTTTTATTAGGGTTAGGGTTTAATTTAATAAGGGTTTAGGTTTCAATTCAGTAAGGGTTAGGGTTAGGGTTAAAGTAAGGATAAAATTGTAGTTATGTTTTAATCAAGGTTAGGGTTAGTGTTCAATAAGTATAGGTGTTCACTTAGGGTTAGGGTAAGGGTTCTATGATAAAGCTTTTAATTAGGGTTAGGGTTGGGGTTCAAATAGGGTTAGCATCAAGATCAGGGTTAGGGTTCAATTATGGCTAGATTGAATAAGGGTTCAATTAGGGTTAGGCCTCAATTATAGTTAGTATGCAATTAGGGTTAGATTTCAATTATGGATATAGTTTAATTGGGGTCATGGTTAGGATTCAATTAGGGTAAGGGTTATGGTTAACATTCAATTATAAGTGTTATGGTTAAGGTTAAATTAGGGTAAGGGTTAGTGTTATTATTAGGGTATGGTTCATTAGAGTTCAAGGTTAAGGTTATGGTTCAATTAGGGTTAGCATTTAATTAAAACTAGGTTGTAATTAGGTTTATGATTATAATTTTAATATTATTATAATGTATTATAATATCATAATTGTAACCCTAACCCTAAACCTAACCCTAACATTAATATTAATCCTAAAACTATACTTGATCCTAATCCTAACCCTAACCCTAACCCTAACCCTAACCCTAACCCTAACCCTTAACCTAACCTTAATCCTAATCCATATATAACTCTAACCCTAACCCTCATCCTAATTTTAACCTTGAACTTAACCTTAACCCTAAACTTATCCCCAACCCTAACTCTAATTGTAGCCCAAATCCTAATGATGTCTCTAACCCTAACCCTAACCCTAACCATAAATTTTCTCTAACACTAACCCTAAACCTAATCCAAACCCTAACCCTAACCTTATACCTAATTGTAATGCTAACACTAACCCTAACCCTAATTAACCATAACCCTAACTCTAACCCTATTCTATCTCTAATTTCAACATAAACCATAATCCTAACCCTCACCCTAACCCTAACCTTAACCCTAATTATAGTTGTAACCCTAACCATGAACCTAATTCAATCTCTAATTGTAACCCTAATGTTGAACCTAATTTTAACTCTAACCCTAGTCTTAACCTTAATTTTATCTCTAATTGTAACTCAAATTCTACTTCTAACCCTAACTCAACCCTAACCCTACCCTAACTCTAACCTAACGACATCCCTATCTCTAACTAGAAACCTTATCCTAATACTAACCCTAACCCTAACTATAACCATAAACCTACCCCTAATCCTATTTCAATATATAAATGTAACCCTATCCCTAACTTTAATTTTATCTATAACCCTAACCCTAACCCTAACCTTAACCCTAATCTTATACCAAACCCTAACTTTAATTTTTACTCTAACCCTAACCCTAACCTTAATTCTATCTATAATATTAACCTTCGCCCTATCCCCAACCATAAATCTAATTCTAAGCCTAACCCTAACCCTAATTTTATCTATAATTATAACCTTAACTCTAACCATAACCCTAACCCTAATTTTATATCTCATCCTAACCCTAACCTTTATTCTATCTCTAACCATAGCCCTAACCCCATCCATAACTATAATGCTTACTCTAATACTAACCCTAACCCTAACCCTACCTCTAACCCTAACCTTAATTCTATCTATAATCTTAACCCTTTCCCTATCCCCAACCCTAAATATAATTCTAAGCCTAATCCTAACCCTAATTCTATCTATAATCATAACCCTAACTCTAACCATAACCCTAACCCTAACCCTAATTTTATCTCTCATCCTTACCCTAACCCTTATTTTATCTCTAACCATAACCCTAACCCCATCCATAACTATAATACTCACTCCAATACTAACCTGAACCCTTACTATAACCCTAACCCTACCCTGACCCTAATTATATCTATAGTTATAACCTTATCCCTACCCATAATCATAATTCTATCTCTAACTTTAACCATAACCCTAATCATAACAATGTCCTTATTCTCAACCCTAACTCTAATTATGACTCTAATCCTAACCTTAACCCTAATTCTATCTATAACCATCACAACCCTAACCCTAATTCTATCTATAACTATAACTCTAATTGTGACTCTAACCCTAAACCAAACCTAATTATATTTGTAATTGTAACCCTAAACTTAACCCTAATTCTATCTCTAATCATAACCCTAACCCTAATCCTAACCCTAACTCAAACCTTAAACCTAACCCTAACCCTAACCCTAACCTTAACCCTAACCCTATTCCCAACCCTAACTCTAATTATAACCCTAACAACCTTAACCCTAATTCCATCTCTAATCCTAACCCTAACCCTAATCCTAACCATAAGCCTAACCCTAACCTCAATTTATTTAATGTCTTACATATTACATCGTGAATGCTAGTAGCATAAATATATTTAATACTAGCACAAGTGCACCCAAAGGAGGTGCAATGGTTACAACAATTGTATTTTATAAATTAATTGAATTATTCTTTTGTATTGACGAATAATTTAATATAGAGAGAGGTGGTGGTTTCAATATGCAACAAACACGTCATGGTGTTCCAAAGTCCTCAACCATTCAACTTCCTTCAATAGTGATATTTTGTTCTACATTACAAAAAATAATATGCTATTGGAAACCCAAATTGGGGAACCAAAAATTGGAATTCAAAGTGAGTTTGAGTAAATTTATACTTCCAAAAGCACTATGCTTAGGAAATGAACAAACAGTGTCATATTAGAGAGAGAGTTTGCTAGTAATCTTAGGGACTAAACTAAATCAAATTCAAGTTGGTTGTGTGCCCAAGTGGCCTAAGAATGTAATTGCCTTGAATTAGTGGATTTAAGTGAGTAGTTGGCACACATTTTTCTATTGTTTTCTCCCACTCATGGGTTTCCCCAATGTAAATCCTTGTCTTCATTTCTATGATTATTTATTCTCATTTCTTTGTAATTATGAGTTAAATTCTTTTGCTAGAAAAATTTAGTCTTTATGTCCTTTATTCAAATTTGTATGTTGGTGACTATTGTATGGTCTAACTATCATAGTTTATAGATCAATGATCATATTAAAACTCAAGACCTAAATGACATATCTAATACTACATCAAAATAGAAAGTTGTTTTGATGTCTTTGTTTCTCTACTACTACTACTTATGTAACCTTGGCATTTGATGGAGGCATCCTAGTGATAATATAGAAAGAAACGGCAAGGCTTCATGGACTTAGCCACATAGATTACAACAACACCACATATTGTATAGATATAGTTGACACAAAAATTGAATTTTCTATAAATTTCCTTGACACAAACTGATCCATTGATTAATACTTTCTTGTTCTAGATCTTTGTTCTTACATTGTACACATCTTTCTGGTGAATGATAAATTGAAAAAAAATACAAAATTCCTCTAATAGGTTATTATCAGAAGATTTTGATGTTATGTAAACCATTGCAAACATAGTTAATATACCCTTAAAATGCATGGTAGCCAAGGAAAATATATAAATAAATTCAAGGGATTAAATAGTGCCATACATAAATATTCATGATAAAATGTAGCATCAATGGGGTTTAAAATGATTGCATTTAAAGTTGTTTGTTCCATTGCCAAAGATATCTTGGTTGTTCTATTTTGTAGTGGAATATAAATAACAAAACATGTTGGATCTTGTTAGAACTCTATTGTTATTAAGAATAGTGGTCATGCAAAATATTTCATACTTTAAATTTAAGGATTAGTATATCAAACCCAAATTTGTTGAACACACACCACCACACAATTCAACAAGATTATTTCAAAAAAAGCATATTGATTTTGGCAATGACACACAAACAACTATTTATATTTGGCTATGATGTAGCAAAATCAATTTGTATTGGAATTGTAATTAAGTAATCTGGACTCTATTTTTAAATAGAGTGGAATTTGAGTTGCATACTAGTGAGTCATTTGTGACAATTTGTAGAAGAGAAAATAATAAAAAAATAATCTTTTTTGAATTTTGAGAAAAGAATTTAAAAAAAGAGCTAAGTTTTTAAAAAAATAAGAAATACAAGAAAGTAGTTGAAATTAATACATAAATACATCTTTGAAACATTAATGTAGGCCACAAGAGACAAGAAATACCTGAATTCTGACAAAATAATTAAAAACAAGAGCGAAGAAAAGCTAAAATAAAAAAGCAACAATCAATACAAGAAAGCAGTTGGAATTAATACATAAATACATGTTTGACACACTAATGTAGGACACAAGAGCCAAGACATTTTTGAGATTTATTCTTTTTGCTAGTTGGATTAGTTAAGATGCACATTTTTTACCTCAAATATTCAATTGGCACCCTCTGATTAGTATTCTACAGATTGTCAGAGGCTTTGCGAGCATTCCTAGAAAGGAGAAACGTAGAAATTGATTTCCCTCTGTAGATTGTCAGAGAAGTGCTTGGTTATTGGGCTAATGTTTTTAGGTGGCATTTGTAAAATAGTTAGCGTGTCTTTTCTATCCTTCCACATTTTTCATACATGCCTGCATCCACACCTTGGGCAATTTGGATGCTTCTTATTACAACAACCTCATCCTCGTCTCATGGCACTATGGGTGGTGGTTCTTTGAATCCCCAGATTTGGGCTTTTCAATATGTTTCAGGTGGTCCCATGTATGGCATGACTTATGCTTCAAGGGTTCCTTCTATTCCTAGTAACCCCGCTTCTATAGCCAATCCTAGTGGTACTAATATCACCTCCATGTGATAGCCTGCAAAAACACCAAGAATGCACTCCACATCACATTCTCCTTTGCAAATACGATCACCACTACCTTCTAAACACAAAATTTTCCAGAATTTGAATTCAAAGGATTTTGAAACTCCTGAAATATGACCAAGTTTGTATCATTATAGGTTGCATGTCACCTTGTCACCACTTTTAAGTAGTGAGTTGTAGACTTTTTTCAATATAAAAGAACTTTTGTAAGTTTTTGCTAGCAAAAATTGTAGGTCATGTTTACTCATGATAGCATCTACTAAATGTAATTTATATATTCAATAAGAGAATGAAAGATTTTTTATGGGTTTGGTGGTTTTTTAGTGTTTGGTGGTGAAAGTACAAATAGGAGAATTGTCTTTGTTGCAGAATTTACATTCACAGACTCTTGTTCCATAAATCATATGTTTGGATGGTAGGATGGCTTGAAGGCATTAAGTTGAATAGAAATATATACAATTTGAGTTTGTACAACATGTTCTTAATTTTTTCGATTGTGTCGCAGTCATTGACCCTCTTAATGACTTGTCGTTGCCTGAATTGCAGTAGCTTATTGCACATGTGAACATCAAGAAAAATAGTTTGGCCTCTTTTTTCCCTATGAATTTCCAATTGTTTGTCATTTTTTTCTACTTTGTATAACTTTGTGTTGTATGAATTTTTATTTGTTTAATTTTTTTAGAGTGTGATATGAAGGAGCAGATTACAGATGGAGAAGTGCTTCTACAACAAACAATCTCTTTGCTTACATTCCTTTAGGAGGAGAAAAAGGAGTATAGGAATCACTCCTTCAAATTTTATTAACGGTATATTGGAACACTTTGGCAAGAGTAGTGCCCTACTTGGAACTAAAGAAGATTGTGTTGTGTATTTGTTGGAACCATTGGAATCAGGTTACATATATTCATCAAAGAGTGGTTCGTGTAATCTTGATCTACAAGAAATTTTTGATAATCTGAGATTTAATGTATCATTATATTAAAATTGAATGAAATGTTGAAATTTAAGATCTCATGATACTTCAGAGTGGGATTTCAATTTGTTATGCTTATAATGTTACTTCCAATAGCTTCATTATTTAAAGTTCTACATATGTTCAAGTGTCGATTAAATATGGACAGTTGTTGAGGAATGTGGATTGTTGCAAGTAACTATAAAGTCCAATTTCTTTTGCCTATAACTTTCAAAAGTTAATTAGCATCATAATAGCAGATAAAAATCATACTAACCTTCCCATCCTTATCTCCTGTATTTTTGTCTTTAACTTATAAAATTTTGAAAACAAAGGGACCTTCTCCTTGAATATATTGTTACAGAGCCTATTTGTGACTATTTTGTGAACATTACTTGTGATGATACTCATGTATCCAAATAACCAAAAAACATGCTACCATTGACAAAGTAGACACATACATAGGGACAAAAGGTCATCGGGTAGGTAAACAACAATAGCATCGAATGAAGGATTGAATTTAGTTGTTAAAGCACCATTTACCAATCGAGGAAGCACAAAATGAGCAGTTGAACAAAGAAATGAATGAACAAACCAAGCTCAATATTACTCATTAAACAAATCAAGAGAAATTTTAAGAAACTCGGTCAAAGTAGAAGTTTAAAAAATGAGACAAACAAAAACCAATCTCCCTGCAACTGTTTTTCCTCCAATATATTTATAATGAAATAAAATTAGATCTAAGAATAGTCCAAGAAGATTTAATATGATTTTCTAGATTTGATACAATTTTTTATTACTATAGATTTTATACTTTTTATTGCTATAGATTTGATACGATATCTTATTATTGCAGATTTGTACAATATTTTACAGTTGTAAGATTTAAGGTGAAGTGGTATCGACTACAATTTGTAACTAAAAATGGTTTCCTAACAAGAAGTTTAATGATGTGAGACTTTGTTCCCGAGAATTATTTTCAGGTGTGAGACAATACTGAATTCCGACGTGTTGTGCCCACAATAGATATAGCCTATCAGCTAAATATATATAAGATATCCTTTTCAACGTACATGTTGAATATTTATGTGATAAATTGATTAAAAACATATATACCTCAAAAATAATATCTCTTGATGTATATATCTATATGTAAATATTGTGACCAATGACATAGTGAAGGTTAACTATACCCAATCCATACAAATTTGTGGCATATTTAACCCACTAAGCATTAATCCCAATAAGATCATTCACTATACACAAATACAAAGAAGCCATTAAAACTAACATTCTAAATCATAAAAGCTTGAAAAACCTCTAATCTAAGACATTGAAACTTATCCTATTGGGGGAGTGGTGTCGCATTGATGTGGAATGGCAACTCTTTCCCAATCCCTTGGATAATGAGCTTGTTTCAATCAGTTTTATTGAAGAAAACTAATGAAACCATTGCTAGAGGTGTATAAAACATGATTTAAAGCTAAATGAATATGATGCAAGCTAATTTAACATGATTTATGCTAAGATGATTGATATGGGTATATGTAGATCTACTCTAAATGTATGCAAGCTTAAAAAGATTAAAATCTTAATTGACAAATAAGTTAAATGTATGCATCTATGTTATCATGGAAGCCATTAATGGAAGCTTAAAGCCAATATGCAACTAAAAATGAACTAAAATATGCTAAATGTGAGTAAAATATAAGTGCGAGTGGGAGTAAATTCAACAACATAAGTTTGCAATTGAAAAATGGATCCATTTGTCTCTAGATAGTGTTCTATTTATAGGAAAGCAAATGAGAAATGAAGGGTTGAGATCAAAAAGATCAACCAACGGTCAAGGATGAAAGGAAGAAGATGCATGGATCATGGATTCTCATCAACGGGTGAGAATGCAAGATGAGATTTAATCAAGAGTTCTCATTTGTTCCAAACAAATACACTTTTGACCTGCACACACAGGTCACAAGGTAACTTGCTCAAGAAGTCACAAGTTTAGCTTGCTCAAGAAGCCAAGTGAGAATATCCCTTTTTCAAATGATTGGAGGAGAGAGAATATTCTTTGGAATATTCTCATGGGTGAGGAAAAAAGATACTTTGCAATTTAAAACAAAGTTTTAATTGTGTAAAAAGGGGAAGGAATATTCCATGGGAATATTCCCCTTTTGGAGGAATGTGCAAAGGAGGAATATTCCCTTGCAAGTGGAAGAATTAGTAATTTGATAATTAAAACAAAATTTCAATTATACAAATTAGGGGAATTATATGATCAAATGAAAAAGAAATGGATGAGATTGATTTGATCTATCACTGGTCACAAATGAAAGAAGGATGAAATATGGATCAAGGATTCTCATCAATGGATGAGAATCAAAGATCACATGGATCAAGAAAAGATCAAGGGCTTACAATCATGCAAACAAACACACTTTGCAACAACTTTAAAAAAAAAAATTCAAAGTTTGTTTGGAGGGCATACTGAAAATTAATCGCGAGCAATTCACCAAAGGAAAATTTATCATCAGCAATTCACCACCACGAAAAATTCACCGCCAAGTAAAATTCATCGCCATCTTTTCACCACAGGGAAAAATTAATCGCATTAATATTTTCAATAAAATCAAAGTTTTTGAAACATATATTAAACTAGCATACATATATTAAATATTAATATATATAAAATACGCTGAGAGTTCGAGGCACCTATTTTCATCAACTTATTCAAAACAATAATAAACTGCCCATATGTTATTGCCATTTCAATCAATCAAATAAAATATGAGCAAAATAAATCAGGCGGAAAGACTCAATAGTGAAATAAAGCCAGAAAAGACTCAATAGCACATTAGAGGTTAAACGCAAAAATTCTTAGTTGTCTTATGAGTTCCCCATGAAATTTGAATTGATTGATTTTATGGAGAGACTCAATAGTGAAATAAAGCCAAAAAAGACTTAAGAACACATTAAAGGTTAAACACAAAGATGATTGGTTGTCTTATGAGTTCCCTGTGAAATTTGAATTGACTAATTTTAATTATAATTTGATTTTCAATACATATGTCCAATTTCTTCTTTAAAAAAATATGATACAATTGTCAATTAAGATAAGATCAAATATTAAATTTATGTATTTTCTTCACAAAGATACAAGATAAGGTAACCAAACCCTAGTTTTGATTCTAGGGCGTATTAAGAAAAGGTAACCTTGCCAAGTTCCAAACCAAAGGAACCCTAGCAAGTTGAACTGACTCAACTTGGGAGTCTTTCCATCGCACACAATAATAAAACAAGCACAAATAAAAATAAACCTTATGACTCCTTGAATCTTTGTTTTGTTTTACTGCAACAACAAATTATAACAATGCAATTGGTTTCAATAGTACTAAAGCCAAATTTGTGATAGCTAAACTCAAGTGAATCCAAAAAATGTAAAGCCAAACCTGCGAGAAATCCAACTCTAGGAGAATAAAGCCAAATCTACAACTGAGAAGTTTTAAACGGTTATGATTCAACAACCTCTTTTAATAGAGGTCTTCATGAATTCAAAGATAAGAACATCTAAAGAAAGTTGTGAATAAAACATATTTAAAACTACTTTAAAAACAAAGCAAAAAAACTAAAAAATATTGAAAAATAAATAAAAATAAAATAAATACACTATTGAATTTTTTTTAAAAAAATTACAAATAAATACATTTAAATTTGTTATAATTATAAAAAATATATTTGTGTTACTACTATAAATAAATGTTCACTCTAAAAACTTAAAAATTTATTACATGACACTAAGTATTTAGTTTTAATTTATTTTAATAGAGGTCTTCATGAATTTGTACAACTTTAAAAACAAAGCAAAAAACCTAAAAACTATTGAAAAATAAACAAAATAAATACACTATTGAAAAATAAACAAAAAAAATTACAAATAAATACATTGAAATTTGTTATAATTATAAAAAATATATTTATGTTACTACTATAAATAAATGTTCACCCTAAAAACTTAAAAATTTATTAAATGACACTAAGTATTAAGTTTTAATTGGTTAATATTTAGGTAGTCAATTTATTTTATGAGTTTCAAAGCCATGATAGATTTGCAATCTTGATGGCGTTTCTCTGCTTTGCGAGCCGAGCTAGGGTGCCCGTGCCCTAGCTCTTTCCTTCGTTTTTCCCTATTGGTACGTTGAGGGGGGGGTTTCTTTGTCGTGCTAGGCTTCTAGCTAGGCACTGTTTGATGGTCTCTATTGTCTCCTTGTTGGATCTGTGGGCGTTCCTCTATCAGATCAAGGAAGGCTGAGACGGGTTTGTTTATTGGTGGGGGCTGCTTCAAGATCTAAAGGCTGGTGTAGGGTGTGTGTGGGGAGTTGTGGCAGTTGTCTTAGCTGGGCTAGGGCTACGTAAATATGTTTAGAGTGCATGGGTGTTGGAAGGAGCAGTGGGAGGGCAAGTGAGTGTAGGGTTTTGTGGATTGCGACGGGAGGAGTTGTGAGGGTTTGCGTATGTTTTTCTTATAAGTGGATTATTGTGGGGTGATAATCCTTGTGTGGGGTTAATGATCTTGAGTTTCTTGAGGGATTGTTTATCCGGCTGGGGTTTTTTTCTTCTCCTCAATGGCGCAAGGGGAATCGTCAGGGGCAGGACCTAAGATGGATTTCCTCTCTACTTTTGGTTTGAAACCCTTGCCTCAGGTGTCTACACTTTATGACAATAATTTATTTGCTCAGAATTCGAAAAAGAATGAGATGGGACCGCCAAGAGGGTTTCAGTTTCCAAAGATTAATGGATGCCTAGAAATGTGCAAAGAGAGGCCGAATGTCGTGATCCCGGTGGAGATGCTAGCAAAAGATATTGATTATTATTCAAGGCATTGTCTATTTTGCAAATTCTTGGGATTTAAAATCTCGTTGCAATTCTTGGATACGTGGGCTCAAAGGACATGGATGCTAGAGGGGGAGATGGAGATCCGCCTCTTGGCGAATAGCTACTTCATGGTTACTTTTGACTGCATGGCTAATCGGAATAAGGTTTTTGAAGGGGGCTCATACTTTTACAACCAGGTGGGTTTGTTTATTAAGCCATGGCATGCTGGCTTCAACCCGACAGAGGAACTCCCGAGTCGGGTTCCAGTTTGGGTTCATCTCCCAAGGCTATCGGTGGAATGTTGGCACGAGGATGTGTTGTACTTATTAGCCTCGAGGTTGGGGAAACCTGTGGGTTCGTCACAGCAAACACAATTCAAGAAGGTAATGACTTTTGCCCGATTTTGTGTGGAAATTGACTTGAGCAAGCCATTGCTAAACTCTTTAGAAGTGAGTGTAGGAGAATATTCGTGGGTGCAACAGCTAGATTATGAGACCCTACCTTTCTGTTATCGTTTATGTCATGAGTATGGCCACCTCCAACGCAAATGTCCAAAGGCCAAGCCTTTGGAGGCTCAATCTTCTCAGCCTTCAAGTAATCCGCCCAAAGTGGATAAGGGAAAGGATCCCATTCAGGGTTTTGGTGGCAGGGAAGATGGTTTTACTCCTGTCAGAGGCCAAAATAGAAATAAAGGGTATAAAAGGACTTTGAAGGATAGGCAGGAGGAGGACACATTCAATAGATTTGAGGTATTGGACGATCTTAGCCAGCAGGAGGTGAACCCAAAATTATTAGATCTGGATCGTGGAACTTTGGATATTGATCAGCATGGCCCTTTGATGGAGGCAATTCTTGCTCCACAACATGAGGGGGGTACGGGAGTGCCATGCTTAGAGGAGGTTGGGAATGATCCTGGACAAGCAAGGCTCAATTCAAAGGTGATTATGGCTCCGCATGTGGATGGGACTTTGAACTTGGTGACAGATCGGCAGATGGGGGCTTAGGATGAGTTGGGTGGTAGTGTTGAGGAAGTGAAAGATAGCGAGGATAAGGCTCACCTATTGCGGAAAGCCGGTTCGGAGGAGGGTAAGAAGAATAATAAGTCATCCTCTTAGTTGGGTATTTTGCAAAAAGATCTCAAGAAGGGGGGACTAGAGAAAATTTCTAAGCTGGGAAGGAAGAAGGATGTGGAAAATATTAAGATGATAGGGGAGACTTTGGTGGAGTCGGGGTCAGTCAAGACTCTGGATTCGCATTTTTCGAGCCCCTTGAAATGATAGTTCTCTCTTGGAATATACGGGGCTTGAATAGTGGCCCTAGACAAAAATTTGTTTGGGATTTGATTAGGCGTCATTTGCCCGATGTTCTTTTTCTGCAGGAGACTAAGCTCTATGTGGAGGGTATGATGGATTTAGTGCCTAAGCTATGGAGGAATGGTGAATGCCAATGCACTGGTGCTCATGGGTCTTTTGGAGGGGTGGCTTGTTTATGGAACCCGCAAAAGATCTGCCCCCAATGGTGGGTGTCTTTTAAGTCTTCCCTTTCCATGGTGGCTTCTTGTTTTATGTCAGGGGAAATTGCTCTCTTCTCCAATGTATGCACCGGTGGAGTTGCAGGGTAGGAAACTCTTGTGGTCCAACATTCGTTTAGTCTGTAGCTTTTTTCCTTACCATCCTTGGATTATTGGAGGTGATTTTAATGCTATCACGGAGCTTGCGGAGAAGCGGGGTGGTACTGCAAGGCTAGAGGCTTCTGCGTTGTTGCTCCAGGACAATATCTCTACTCTGAATCTTGTGGATATCAAGCTAGGCAATGGTATATTTACTTGGAATAATAAGAGAACGGGAGATGCTTCTATTTCAGAAAGACTTGATAGATTTTTGGTGTCCATTTTTTGGTTGGGGGATAGGTGGATGACTAGTTCTGAAATATTGGATGCTCGAGGTTCTGACCATTGGCCAATTAAGCTGGTGGCTAAAGTGCCTCAACAATGTGCTAGATAGAATTTTAAGTTCCAACTCATGTGGATCAAGGATGAATCACTTCATGATTTGCTTCCTGGCTGGTGGGATCTTGGGAAGCCAGCTTATGGCACTGTTATGTACTCTTTCTCAAAGAGGCTCCAGTATGTTAAATACAGGTTGAAAAGATGGAATAGGAAATATTTTGGTAATTTGTTTCATGAAAAACAGAAAGCTCAAAATAATCTTGACCTAATTACCAGACAGATTGGTGATCAAGGCCTCACGGAAGAGTTGAGTTCGTTAGAGGTTGCTGCAACAAAAGAGGTTGAGGAATGGGAGTTAAGAGAAGATTTTTTTTGGAAACAGAAATCCCATATTGAATGGCTTTAGGCAAGTGATAGGAACACTTCATTTTTTCACAACTTTGTTAAAGATCAGAGGCAAGGTAATGTTATTTCTTCTCTCTTGTTGTCTGATGGGAAAACTTTATCCTCTTCTGCTTCTATTTTTGTTGAATGCATTCAGCATTTCTCTACATTATTTTACGAAGATTCGCCTCCAGTGGAGGAGGATGAAGCCATCATGGATGGAGTTGTTATTGTGGCTGAGACCATCCATTCTATGGAATCCTCAAAAGAAAAATTTATGTTTATCAAGTTAGACATGGCTAAAGCGTATGATCGAGTTAAATGGATTTTTCTATTCAAGATTCTTGGAGCTTTCGGCTTTGTTGGGGATTGGATTGAATGGGTCAGGAGTTGTGTTACTTCTTCATCCTTTTCGGTGCTTATCAATGGTGAGCCCACTCAGTTGTTTGGTGCTTCTAGAGGCCTCAGGCCAGGAGATCCTCTGTCTCCATACTTATTCATCCTTCTTGTGGAAGGCTTGGGAAGGCTCATTCGTGCTCAGGTTGCTAGCGGCTTGCTTCAGGGATGGAGTTGGGGAAATGATATTCACCCTCAGTCTCATCTTCAGTTCGTAGATGATACTGCCTTGATGGGTAGGGCGAAGGTTGAGGAGGCTCTCAACTAGCGCAGTGTGTTGGACAATTACTTGGCTGCCTCTGGGCAGTGCATTAATGAGGGGAAGTCCATCTACTTCTTCCACACTCCTAAGGCTATCCAAAGGAGAATAGCTGGTATTCTTCATTTTCTGATCGGTTCACTTCCTTTTTCCTATCTTGGAATCCCTCTTGCCATTCATTCTCTCCCTAAAAGGTTTTGGAAAGAGACTCTTGACAAGTTTCAAAGATTGGTCAATCATTGGACTTGCAGGTGGCTTTCTTCAGTAGGTAGAGTGACTCTTCTAAATTCGGTGGTCCAGGCTCTCCCTCTTTATAGGTGCTTTGTTCTTTCTACTCCATCAACTTTTATTAAAGATTTCGAGAAATTGTCTCGTCAGTTTCTGTGGGCTGGCAACCTTCTTCATAGAAAATGGAGTTTGGTGAAGTGGGATGTTGTTTGTAGGCCTAAGAAGGAGGGGGGTCTTGGTCTACGACGGACGGATTTGAATGGGCAGGCCTTGGCTGCTAAGTTGTATTGGTGTTGGTTCTCACAACAACATATGTGGTGGGCTAAAATTCTGACCTTCAAATATTTGGGGGCAATGGAAAGTCAGGAGGTTGTAAGATTCAGTATGGAGGGGAAAGGTTCTATGATCTTGAGTACCCTTGAACGGGGTTCCAAGCTTGTTAAGTAGGGAATTTTCTAGATTTGTAATGGTGGTTGAGATGCTCTCTTATGGCATGATTCCTGGGATGGACATCCACCTATTGTGTCCTTTCATCCCCACCTCCAAGACTTGTGCCAGATTTTCGAGGAGGCGGGTTGGTGTCATGTGGCAGACTTCAAATCTCAACAATCATTGGGTCTAATTTCTATGTCTAGGTGGAAGGACCCCTTGGAATGGCCTCCTGGTGGTGCGGTGGAGGATGGTCAAGAGCTTGCTAAGATTTTATTGGGTCGTGCCTGCAATTCTCTCCATGGGAGTGATGTGCTTGCTTGGGGTCTTGATTTGAAAGGAAAAATTTTGGTTGCCTCTGGTTATCAGGTTTTGGATAAACAGGTTTTTGGGAGCTCTCAGGTTTCTTGGTGGAAGCACGTTTAGAATAAATTTTCTTGGCCTAAGTGTAATTTTTTCTCTTGGCTCATGGTCCAAGGTAAGTGTCTTACTTGGGACAATCTTTGGAAACAAGGGTTCTAGGGCTCGTCCATGTGCATTTTGTGTGGTCAGCATGAAGAATGCTTCTCGCATCTCTTTTTTCAGTGTTCTTTTGTTAAGACTATTTGACATCACTGGTGGAATCTCTAGAGCTTATCGTGTTGCCATGTCTCTTCTTTGGAGGATTTTTGGAAGAGACAGGGATCTTCTCCTGCGACAACCTCTTTTCTTAAAATTGCTTGGAGCATTGGTCCTAGTTTGATTGTTTGGAAATTTTGGTTGGAGCATAATAGAAGAATTTTCCTGGATAAAAAATTGCTCATGGGGCAACTTTGGAGGTGAATCCTTGGGGCTCTATAGGAGACTTTGACTACAAAGTGTGACTTGTCTGTGCCGATTGATCTTGGGGACTTGGGTGTTGTTAATACACTAGGTCTTGTCACAAGGGACGGGAGTATTTTAAGGAAAGTGCATCGTAGGCGTAGGCATGAGAGGGTTGCTCATGATGGCTTTTGGTGTCTGCCTACTCTAGGGGAGCTAAAAATCAATACGAATGGGTCATCTAGGGGTAATCTTGGGCATGCTGGAGTTGGTGGTATAGGTAGGGATAGCCTAGGAGTGGTGGTTTTTTTCTTTTCTATGTATTGTGGTTTGGAAACTAATAATCTTATGGAGGTGAGTGCTATTCTATTGGCGATGGAGCATGCAGTTGGCCTTGGATGGCGGCAGATTGTCTGTGAATCTAATTCGCAAGTGGTTATTGATATGTTGAATAAGTGAAATTTGGAGGATGTGAATTGGAAGCTAGTTGTGGTTGTCAAGAAGATTATTTCTATGTGCTCTTCTTTGGAGTCCATCATTTTTCACCATATTCCGCGAGAGTGGAATAGGGTGGCTAATGGGCTGGCTAGATGGGTGACGGAGAGGACTGATTATTGGTATGTGGATGATTGGGGCAATCTTCCTAATGACATGGCCCCTGTTCTTGAGAAGTGGGTTGTTGAGGATATGAGGTGCTTCTTGGGTGTGAATTAATTCTTGTTTTGTTGGGCCCCTTGTGGCTTCTTTCTTTGGACTTTGTAATGTTGTTCTGATTCAATAAAGTTTTTACCCTCTTTTTAAAAAAAAAAGTTTTAATTTATTTTTTTAATTAAATTGATTTTAAAATCTAAAAAAGCAACATTGCTGCCACTTACATAGTGGCTAACTCTCGGTGTAATTATTTTTATTTTACATTAATTTGTCTTTTTAGCATTCAAAATAAAAATAATGTATAAATATATATTTATAAAATAAAAAAATCTTTATAATTATATGAAATACTATTGAAATGAGAAAAAAATGATGAAAATAAGTGCCTCAATGTATTTTATATAAATAATAATGTTATATAAATACCAATTTATTATTTTATTTTTTTGATCGGTAATAAGTTTGAATTTATTGAAGAGAAAAAGATAAAGATTACAAAGCAAAGCTCCCAACAATAGCCACTTAAATACCAAACCCAGACCCACTAAACTCCTCTAAAAACCCCGCAATAGCCAGTTGAGCATAGCACAACTAGAACTAAGAGTTACAAACAAAGCATCATGAACATAGGCTCCACATGTAAAACAAGTGCACAAGCCTAAAAACTTCCAACCTACAAGGAACCTATTTCCAGGTCAAACATGGTTCTCAGATTGGCCTACGCTTCGTCTAAGACCTGAGAACCATTGCAAATGAATCCTTCCTTTCCCTCCTTGCTTTTTTTCCCTTCACCATTTGCCAACCTTCTTCTACCCTTGCTGCCTCCTTTCACCAATCCTCTGGCTTGCCAAAAGAACTCTTAAGAATTTCATCCAAACTTCCATTTGAAAGGAGCCTTTGAACTTCACCTTTCTGTTTCCCCATGACTTTCTCTTGCGACCGCACCAGGCCCATTTTCTCCCGACAATCTGGTGTAGCTGCCCATATTTTGGCATTCAACTCCTTTTCTCCATTGAAAACAACATGGGCTCTGTTCTCAGCCAGATCTCCCTCCTGAGCAACAACAGTTCCATTTTGACACTGGTCCTTCCCAAATTCTACCTCCTCCATCTCTAACTCTTCCTGGACCCCATCCTCCCTATTTTTTTCTAATGAGCTCTTTTGCTTTTCTTCCATTTTCTCTACTATATAGTGCTTGGAGCCAGCATCCTTCCACCATGAGGCTACTTTCGTAGCTCTATGTTTGGCACATTCAACAGCCAAATGTCCAATTTTAAAGCACACTCTGCATCTAAAGGGTATCCCTTCATAATCCAAGGGTTGCACCTAGCATCCTTTTGAATTTTTTAATCTTATTTCCTCTGGAGGCACCTTTACCAGATCCATTTCCACTAAAATTTGGGAAAAAGTCGAATGCATAAGGTTTGAAGGTCCTTCATCAACCATTAGAAAGCTTCCTAGAGAATTCCCAACAGCCTCTAAGCAGGAATCAAACCAAAAATGCAGTGGAATGTTGGGGAGTCTTACCCAGATAGGAACTTTTTCAAACCTTTCAATGGCTGGGTTAAATGTTGAATGCCATGGCTTTAACATCAGAGGGTATTTTTCTTCCCAATCCCAGTGATATTCACACAGGATCTTATTTCTATCCTGCTCTTTTTCAAAAACCACAATAAAAAAGCCCTTAGCCATGGGATAGATTTGCACATACCCTTCTAAGACAAGTTTCTAGTGGTTGGAGATCCACTCATGGAGGCCTGACAAACTGGGCCAAAAACCCCTGAATCTACCGATTAAACCCAACCTAGAAAAAAATATTTCATTATGAAGCACCTCCTGCTCAAGCTCTGCATCTAGCTCCTTTGTGATTGAACTAGACACAAGAGGAACAACTGCATTCCTACCTCCTCTTTCAGCCAAGCTTTTATTTTGCAGTTTCTGGGACATCTTTGGTTTAGGCTGTTTATTCCCATGCTGAGATGCTTTGAAACTCTGAGAAAAGTCCCCATCTATTGAAAAGCGAACAACACACTTATGGCTTCTAATCGCTGTTGAAACTCTTCCATTCGCCTCAGGGCTGTCACAGTTAGGGACTTTTCTCGCTGCAACCTCTGTAATCTGGGCATTCCACGCACCGAGAGCTGATTGCCTCCCCCGTCCAAGGTTCCCACTACAAACCAAAAGATTTGGCTGCGGGTATTTCTCTCCCTCAGAGCTTGCACCTATTGAAACGCCTGCCGAATCTACATTTTGAACTCGCTTGTTGGCACGTGCTTCCTGAACCCGACCGTTTGCATCCATCACATTTTTCCTATATAAATACCAATTTATTATAATAATTACTATAATTAAATTAATTATAATTATTAATATTAAATTTTAGTATTAATAATAATAAAAATGAAATCATTATAAAATTGATTATGATATAAAAAATAAGTATTTTAGAGTGAATAAGATATCAAATTGATTTAAAACCGTTCTTAAAACTACTTTAAATCTATTTTAAATTTGTTTGAAAAAAGTCTACATACAATGATTGTAGTTATGCTAGTTGCATGTCATTTGAACGTCAAATTCAATCTAAAGAGTTTTTCCTTACATTGAATTTTGTTTTTTGATGGATGCCATTGTAATACGCATAAAAATATTAATAGTTGGCAATGAATTTTACTTGGTGGTGAATTTTCTATCGGTGAATTTTCCTGGAGCCTATTTGGAGTAATCATTACCTTTTTTTTTAGGAAAATAGGAGAATATTCCATTAGAATATTCCCTATGCAAGTGGATGAGAGGGAAATTAGCAATTTAGTTAATTAAAACTAAATTTGAATGTGCAAAATGAGGAATGGGAGGATATTCATTAAATTATTGATTTATTTAATGAAAAAGAGATGCAAATACGATATTTAAATAAATAATTTAGGTTATTTAATTAAATAAGAGGACTTAGGGTTAAAATTAAATAATTTGCATTATTTTATTAAATCGGATGAAATGTCACTGTGAAAGGGGGTGAATTAACCCAATTAGGTCAATTAGATTAATAGGTGAAAATGAGACATTTAATTAAATAATTAGGCTTATTTAATTAAACAAGTGAAAAGAAGATGGATTTAAGGATGAAATGATGTTAGTTAGTCAATGTGATCCATTGAGACATTTTTAAGTGTCTACATTTCTTTCCTCTTTGAAGCAATGTATTTATTGCATTGATTCAAAGAGTGTTGTTGATTTCTATGCTGATGACAATGCAAAAATAGATATCAATGATATCTTTGAGATGTTGATAGCCAAGCTAAAGTTGATTGATTAATAACATTCTTGAGGATTCACAATAATGTAAGGATTGTGTTGAATAACATGAGGATTGGTAGGGAAAGATATATCCCAATGATGATTGATTTGATAATTTGATCAAGATTTACTAGCAAGGCTAGGAACAAAGTCTGTTAGATGATTTGATATCAATATGATCGAAAGTTGGTTGGTTTCCCCCTACATAAAAATGAAATAATTTATTTGGCATATTATCAATAGATTTAAAAATTATATAATGTAAATGGTAAATTATTGACTAATATAAAAAATATTGCATAATGTAAATGGAAAATTATTGACTAATTTAAAATATACATAATTTAAATGACAAATTATTCTAACACAAAAGGGTAAAGAAAAAATTATTTGGTGAATATACCTCTTTTGAATAAAAAAGATCTAAAGGTTATTATTCCATCATGAGAGATAAATTATACCAATGTAGTTTCGAGGAATAATTCTCAAAGTTAATCAACAACCATTGAATTTGATTAGATCAAGGGTTGTAGCAATTTGCAGTCAATTTCTATTAGTGTAAAATGTCTTTAGGTGGTGGGACCACAAACACATGTTTTTATTTATATTTTAATTTGGGAAATTTTTTTCATTTGACGAATAATGTTGAATGACTAAAGTTGT
This sequence comes from Sequoia sempervirens, assembly GCA_007258455.2. Taxonomy (NCBI): domain Eukaryota; kingdom Viridiplantae; phylum Streptophyta; class Pinopsida; order Cupressales; family Cupressaceae; genus Sequoia; species Sequoia sempervirens. Next base: position 188,231 of record VDFB02262335.1, on the reverse strand, counting down.
TTATGAGAGGAAAATCTGATTCACATATTTTTTTGGTATAAAAGTTCTAAAATTCACCAATAATAATAAATAATAAACTTTACTAGAAATATAGAGCATTTTTTAAACATTTAGATATTTTAAATAGATAAATTTGGCCCATGGGGACCACTGGAATTATATTTATCAAAATAAGCATAAATAGACATGCCCCAAAACATGAATCTCTATAACAAAGGTTAACAAACTAGACCATTCACAACAAGAGTATATTATAAAATAAAGCCAATAACACAAAATAAAGTTCAAAGTCAAATAAACATAAAACTAGTACCAAATCATAGTAGTGATATAACATAGTAGAAAAAACCATATCCACATGGCCAAAATACCAACCATTATCACTAAACTTCAATTGTTTTCTCTTGAGCTATCAATATTTATTACTTTGCACTACATCACAAATTCTCCTTGGACTTATTTGAATATTATTATTCCTAGGAAGAAAATCCACAACCCTCATCACAATTTTCTAATTTTGGAAATCAGGAATCCACATATAACTTTCTCATGCTTAGTCACAAATTTGTTGAAGTTGAAAAGTGAACTAGCAAGTAGACTAGGGTTGGATTTGGTGAACACAACACATACATGTTGCAAGTATGATGGTTTTTCATTGATGTCAACAAGAAGTCTAGTGACAGGTGTTGTCATTGATGTCAATTGTGTGTTAAAGAAGTTGCATGATGATGTCGAGGATATTGAGAAAATTGTGAAAAAGAGGAAAACAGGTTGGTGCAGGTTGTGCATGTATAGTTGAGATATTGAGTAAGTGTTGTGAGTACATGGAGCTATCTTTCATTAGATGGGTTGGAGATATTTTCATTAGGATGTATAACAACATCACTAGTAACTTTAGATTTGGCTCAACTGGTGGTATCAACATTTTTTATGGGATCTTCTTACTTACTCTTGTCAACAATCTTGGACACAACAGGACCCAAATTAATTGGTTCAGGTTCAACTTGGTTTATGAGTCTCATTTGGTCTAATTGTCTAATTAGAGTTTCTTTTTCAATCATAGCATCCCTAACTTGTTCTTCTCTCTCCCTCTCATTAATTTTCCTTATTTCGCTATGAATTTGAATTTCTCTTCTAAGAGCATTGACATCTTCAAAAATCTCCTCGGGATCTAGGAGAGTGATCTTAGAACCTGAGTGTTCTTCCAGATCTATTAGGTTATGGGCATCACAGTTTTGGGGATCATTATTAGTTCCAATTAACAAGTCAGGTGGTAAAGGTGATTACCCACTAAATGCAGGAGGGGTAATGTCACCAACAACAACAGAATTTATAGAGGCAACATTTCAGTGATGGCTCCTACTTCTACTCCTACTTTGCCTTGGTCTAGATCTATGGATACTTGTGACAGTCTTATTATCACAATCTTCTTCTCCTTCATGGTCTAACCCTAGCAAATTATCTTGACTTTCATGCCTACTAGAACTCATTAAAGGAATTTAATTTCCAGGAACTGGATGAGGAGTAGACTTTCTTGTATGTGTGTCTTTTGCTTGTAATGATGTTGGAATCCCTTGATTTGAAATCTCATCTTCCTGTACCCATTGGCCCACCTGCTTGGGATTCTTTTGAAGCTCGCCTTCCAACTTCTCTTTTGGGTTCTTCTTCATGTAACCTCTGGTTTTCCTCATCTTTCTTCTGCAACTCTTCTTTTTCAAAACCTTCTTGACTTCTTGAAATAATGCACACTAGTGCAGAAACTTTAGAGCCACCACTCAAAATTGCTTGGGAATTGTAAATAATAATGATAATTACATAGATCTTTAAGTGAATTGCACATATTTGGAAATACAGAGAACTCCTAAGACCATCCTCAACACACTAAGTGGAGAATTTGCAAGGACACACAAGGACTTGACAATACTTATGTAAATGACCTTCAAATTGATAAATGGTGGGAGAATTCAATAGGATTTAGCAATATTTGACAAATATTTGCAACATTTAATACCCCATGAAAAATATATGTGACTCTAATCACGATGCTTGGACAAAGCATGCCGAGACAAGCATATTTTCATAAATCTAGTCCCCAGCAAAGTCGCCATTTTGTTGGTTGTTTTTTAAGAACTAAGCTAATCTTTAAGGAATCCTATGGACTTTTCCATTTCTAATTATCAGCAACCTAAAGGGATTGGCCAATGAACGAGTGAAATCAATGCTTTCCTCCTGCACTTTGGCCTCTGCAAGACCCAGGAGGGTGATCCCACAATGTATTTAAAGACCTTTACACCTAATGACCACATACATTGTAAATAACAAATGAATTCCCATTTAATAACTCAACAAATGGAATGTATCAAAGAAGTTGGCTGCCCCTTAACAACACTCAATATTCAGAGCATGAGAATAAAGAAATTTAACACAAAAATGATAACAATTGTAATCCATTTAAAATATTTTGTTTATAAATGTGATTTGTTGTTGAATTGACCAATAAAATGTATTATGAACACTCACTTAGATTAGTGCCTCATCCTAGGAATAGAGCCAATCTTAAAACCTATACAATTTGACAACAATTTAACACATAGCATCATTAAGCTTTGATAATATTGCATTACAGTATCACATTCATTATACTCTCAACCATAACTTCTTTCTAATATCCTAGCACTTAGTTCACATGAATCTACAACTTCATTCAAGAATTTTCATTAATTCTTTGAATTAAAAGCAAGAATAAAACTACACATCCATTGGAAATCAATGAAGACAAATAACACAATCCTTGATCATATTATTCATAATCCATGAAACAAGTACATAGGAGAGAAATGGCTTTGAATTTTCACCATTCTATATTCAATTGTTAGTATTGTTATCAAAATTACATATGAATATTTGTTAGACTCAAAACCTAAGACCAGACTCCAAAATGCTCAGTATTCTCTCTACAAAATTTTTGTGATCAATACAAAACAATGAAACCATACTTCTAGCCTTGAATTCCTTCTTATAGAAATGAAGGAGCAAAACAAGCTTCAGGCTAGAAAGTACACATGTCACAATTTTATTGGACCGTTACAAACTACATTCCCTTTGCAGTTATACTTGCATTCTCAAATGGAGGGAAATGTTACATGAGACAAAAGTCATTTTCATTTGTTGTTGAAGATCAAGTCCCGCCTTCCAAAAGGCATCTTTGAGCTAATCTGACAATATCCATGTGCTCCAAAAACATGTCCATGTACACCAAGCAAAGATGAAAGAAAGCATAAAGAGTATAAGGTAGAAAAGACAAGAAACTCTTCCACATTTGCAACCTTTTCATCAAATTCAAATTGGGGAGAAGATAGTATATTATCCATACTTCAACAAAAGGCTAATCTGTACTAGTTCCAAGCTATGCATTGTGCTTCTCCCATCCGTTACTCACCATGTTGGCAGACTTAAAACCAAAATTTCACTCACCACTTCACAACCGGAGCTCAATCTTCTAACACATCCAAGTACTTATCCTTTTAGGCTTGGAATTCTTCTTTTGTAGGCCAGTTGAATTTGATGATATCATCAAATTTCTACCTATAAGGTGAATACTTAGTGACCACTTGGTTTGCTTCTTTGTCAAATTCCTCCAGGACAACTCTTGCATGGGCGAGCATATCCATATTCTTCTTTAGCATAACTCATATCATTTCCTTGACAGATCAAAGCTGCTTGCTATGAAATCACCTCATTTTTTTCCTTCCTCCAATCCTGCAAGGTTTTAATATTACCATCATCCTTTAATATGGAAGGGAGGACACCATGATTCATTTCATGAAAACCTTTAAGAAACTCCCTGATCTTTTCCTCCAAAGGCTCTATTTTTCCTCGAAATTCTTGAATTTCATTTACAGTATTGAGGGTTGGCTTGATATTCTCTGGTGCATTGACATCATGCTTGGCTCCGACAACCATTATTCCCAAGTCTTGTAGCCTGGGGATCCATGTCTTCATAAGAGGAAATGTTAATTCTTTATCAATATCAAAAACAATTATTGCATCCTTCATGGCAAAATAGTTAGCATGAATGCTAATTAATCTGTTGTTGACTCCTCTATTCAGATGCTCCAAAACTGCAGTGACATTTTTCATATTGATAACAAAGATTATCTATCATGCTTGTCATATTTCTCTTTATATTCCTTTATTTGTTCAAGTAATTCCTCCTTGCTGACACCCTCCTCTATTTGTGCTACTTTTGATGTGCTAGGCTCTTCAATTAAGATGGGCACATTTCCCATATTATAGGGCACAATTGTCCATGAAGAACTTGTTGGAGGTGTGGAAACAACAGGTGTTGGCTCTTCTGAAGTGGAAAGTGAGGTAGTATCAATTCCTCTTGGCTCTCCTAACTAAAAATTTTGTAGTTTCTCTTTCAACAATGCCAATTATGAATGTAATTGCATTGTTTGTTGTTGATTCTTTCCATAATCAATCAAAAAATCATTATACTTCTTTCTAAATTGCTCCTTCTCACAAGTCACTGATTCCACTATTTCCTTTGTAAATTGAGCAACATTTACTGACATTGTTGTTGCTTCAATTGTTGAGGTGTCTGACACTCTCTTTATTATCAAACCTCCCCTGTAATCTGTAGTAGGCTCTGCAATATTTGACTTCTTGGTATTAGGGGCTAGGGCCCAAATTGCCAATGTGTCCCACTGATCACTGAATGCAAATCCTTGTAGTGCAATTGTAGCTTCCTCCTTTGAGTTGTAGAGATATCTATCATATCTCTTTATTGTGTTAAATGTAATGGCAAAAGAAAAATCCCATTCGGGCAATAAAAGAATTCCACTTTTTCTAACCAGTTCTCTACCCTCAGTTGTAGTTTTTTTATACTTCTCCCTCATCTCTTTTATTACTCTTGCTTGGATGATCGAATCAAGTAACTTAGGATGAAGGCTCCTTTGTTCTGCAATATTATTCACAAATTCATCCTTCTTTTTCCTCAAGAAAAATTCCATGAAGGCCTTGGAGTGCACAAAAGAATCATCATCCATAAATTTATTACATGCTACTTCTCTCACATCATTTTGGCTATTTAAGATAGTGAGGTCAACCTTACTTAACATCAAACCAATTTGTTGTGGCACAATCTCCCTAGGTGGAGAAGGAATCCCTTGTTGCATTTCTTCTTGTGTTACCAAGATTTTATCCTCAGAATCATCTTCATAATCCACCAAACCTGTCGATTTAACCTTTTGTTTCTTCATAGGTGGCTCTTTTGGTGGTGATGCTTGTCTTGGTGGAGAGTCAATGTCAATGAATTCAGGTCCAGTTGAACTAGGGGGAGATGGAAGTGGCATTTGTGGCACTGGTGAAAGGACCCTCTGTTCTTTTTGTTGTGAAGAAGCAACAGTTGTATCCTTCCTCTTTGCCTTATTTTTCCTTCTTCTGGAAACAATTACCTTTTGTTCCTTAGGGGCTTGGTAAGATGGCCTTTCTTCCATTGTAGGGGTATCTCCCACATCTTGTTCTTCTATGGCAATGGTCTTTCCCTTTTCCTGGACCAATCTATCACCTTCTAAGTGCCCTACTACTATCTCAAAGTTTTGGAAAAAAAATAATTCTCTGCATTTCATTTGGGATTTTTGCAAGGGCAGTGAACTGCAGATCCTCTTCCCTTATCTTCCTTTGCAATTTATAAAAAAGAAATCCATTTTTCTTTTCTATCATCCCGCTTTAGAAAATAAAAAATATTCCTAATCACATCCTTAGGGAAATAAAAATTATGAATAAACTTTGAACTCCTATTTCTCATTTTCAACCATTCCATGAAACCTTCAGGGTCATAGTTTCTTCCTTTTGCTCTTCTCATTCCCAAAGGCTTAAGGATATCATTTATTTTTTCCCATCCTCCTTTAATTATTACAAAGTCAGAAAAGTAAGTGTATGAAGGGAAAAATGATCCCTTTCCCTGATGCTTTAAATGACTATTTTCCACATTTCCTAGTTTCCACATCAGTTCAAGAAAACCAAGTCTCTCTGGAGCATCTTTGGGAAATAGATGAGGTGAAACAGTTGTGCCATAAACTCTTAAAACAATATATGTAGGATAAGGGATAATGTCTCCCCAATTATGATCAACACCCAAATCAAGACTCCTTTCCTTAGGCCTCAGAAAATCATGCAAGGCCTTAGGAATCCTTGGCACGCTCCTAATCAGTACTCTCCTCAACTTAGAGGCAAGCAAGTTCTCAAACATAACATAATCAAATTTTCTATCATCCTTATCTAAGATCGTAGTCCAACATGGAACAAGAAGCTCCAAATTACCTTTCTTATGCTCAAGTGTCATGTCCTTACCAAAATAACTAGCTCCTTTGAATAATAACATATGCATGAACAATGAGTACTAGGAGAATTTTACTCCATCCTTGCCCTTCTTCAATTCAACCAGGCCCTCATGCATCCTTTCTACCAAGTACCCTCCATAGTCATACAATGTACAATAATTTGGATGTTGAATATGTGTGGCCATGTACATCCAGGCCATGGGGATGCTTGTAACTAGGTCATAACCAATGATTTGGCATATGGAATAGAAAGTTCTCTGAAAGTAGGACATTAAATACTTAATGGGGTACGGTTCCTTGTTTGATGGACCCAAAACTACCCTTCTACCATCCACAGATGCAAAATAGTTCAGCAATATTAAGGTCTTGAATGAATATTTGACATTTTTATATTATGCTCTTAGAGTTTTCTCATCAATGGGCACCATGTCCTCACTCCCCTCAGTGAGTTTTGATTTATTTGCAATTTCCTCTCTTGTCACCTTTACCATATCTTTACCATCGAAAATTCTCACAATCATTGTCACTGGATCATAATTCCTAGCGAATACTTTCAACAAGTCCACATCCATGTAGACATTTGGGACTATTACTTCTCCCAAATCCAGGTTCCAAGGGTTTCCTACATGAATGCTACAATTCTTGTTCCCAAACTAGCAATTGAAAATTTTCCACTTGGTGTAGGGCAATGTGGCATCCTTGATAGTACATTGCTTATCAATTAATCCCTCCACAATTTGCTTCCCACAAAACAATAGTTGACCCTTAGTTTTTTCAGTAGTAGAGGGTGGCAACTAATTAATTAGGTCATGAACAAAAGGTTTGACAGGAACTGTGGAGCCAGAGGCTTGCTCTTTTGATGAAGACGCTTTCACTTTTGGGGCCATAACTCGATGGTTTTTGTAAACTAGGGCTTCTTTTAGCAAACGGGAAATTACAACTTATGCAAGGGTTCGACTTGGAAACTAACAAGACCAAGCAAGCTACTTTCCTTGAATTTATGTCAAACCTTGAAAGAAATGCATAAACCAAAAAAACCCTACTGGTAGAATGATTCAATGAGCGCAATTAAACAAATTCCTAAACAATTTAAAAACGAGATAGCAATTTAACTTATTGATTTTGCAACGCTTGAAAACCCTAATTTTTTATGAGGGCATAGTTCAAGACTTAGAAAATAACCCACAAACAAGAGAATAATTTTATTACTCAAAAAATGGAGCTTCTTACATGCAGAGGATCTCAAATCCCCAAGTTCTACAACACATGCAAGTTATAGAAAGCTACAGAATCACCCTTTCACAATATGCAGCTTGTCCCCAAAAAGTTATCCAAAAATTAGAAACCCACCCATAAATAGAGCTCCTCTTTAGTTTGGAGCCAAAACAACATTCAAATTTGAGTTTAGGTGGTTTGGCGCCGAAAATTTACAACATGAAGTTCAAATTTCAAAAGAGCATTTGCAATTGTATCTTCTAGAAAGTGCACCAACTTCCCGAGGCCATAACTTTTGATCTGGGTTTCTGATTCGCAAACCGTTTGAACCGTTGGAAAGGTCATGAAATCAATAACGCACTTGAAATTTGCTATGCCAATTTCGGAAAGTTTCGGAGCCGATCCGGGAACTCTAAGTTCCTCAAATCTAACTCGGAAGATTTTTAGGTGCAAATCTAAGAAACTAAAACTGCAATATCTTTCCACCCAGGAATAGAAAATAAAAACCATAAATTGGGAATTTTATTATGACGAAAAGGGTATCCAAAAATGTAAAAACATCTAAAAACCGAGAAACTTGAAATTTAACTATTTTTGGGTGATGCAAGATTGCCCTTACACTGGATGCTCCTGCATCAATTTTGTTGTCGAACAAGCCTGAAAATCATAGCACAAGCTCCTTGAATACGCAAAATGCTTTTGACAACCTTCAATTATGCTTTAAAGTGAGTTTTAATGGATTTAAAACCTTCCAATTTAGTAGCTATGCATCTTGTCCACCATTACGGTTCGCTCATGTGAATCAGAATGGCTCATTTGCCTTCAAACTTAATTTTAAACATCGACCATTGATTGTAAAGTGAGATGGCCAGATAGATGACCCAAATTCAGTCAACAAAGTTTGAAAATGCTTATTGTAGTCCTCAATTATTCTCAACCAATCAAAAATAGGTCATGTGGACCCAAGATCCAATTCATTCGCAAGCTCCACCATCCTTACTACCACTAAGAAAATCCACGCATCAACTTCCCCACTTCCCCATTGGTCTTAACCTGCATGTAACATTCAGCAGCGAGGAGGCAAGGAAGGGCTCATATTAGGTCTCAACCTTCAACATGTATGTGCCTTACTACAACACTGCTTTCCCATGCACATATCCCTTAGATATAACTAACAACCAAGATTAAAAGACTTCATTTTCTTTTAAAACACATGCTTATAAATCCCTTTAATAATGTAGATTTTAGCATTCATGCCCCAACACCAAAATATTTCATTAATATTTCACCTTTTGTAATGTTCCTTCAACCGCTTTAATCCTTCCACGTGGCATTCTCTCACTTCCCCATTGAGAGACGAGAGATAGAGGTGGGTTCCCCGCGGGATGGTGGGGAGAGGTCGAGATTCAACCACGTCACCTCATCTCAACTATCAATCTCAACAAAGTATTTGTCGCTTTCACAACTCAGTGTGTCCCACTGACAAAGGGATAGATGTCCTCAACCAGCTAGCCTGTGGCATTATTTTAATGCATATTAAAATTAGACGGGGTGGCGAGTAGCGACCCAGATGTAGCAAAGTCATTCAATATCCATCGTTGATTCTCTTCAATCCACTACCTGCTAGCTTTCGAAGACATTGGGCCTACCACTATAGAGGGGCATGTGGTGCTCGCCCACTAGCCCGTAAGAATATTATAATAAGAAATAAAACTGAGCAGAGGCGCGGGGAGCGATCAGGATTTGATCGCGGTGATCCAACAACCTACAAAAAATTGTTAATTCTACACATGCACACGTTAGTTCTTAAAAAGGGCCCTGCTAAGTGAACAATGGGCGAGGGCATAAGACTCAAGGACGAGACTTTAGACTAATGCTTGAAATATTAAACTCAGAATTAGGACCAGATGACAAATATTTGATGATTTATAACATGCATAACAGCAAGGCAATATTTTAAATAAAACGACGAGTAGCGATTGGGGTTGCTAGGATTTAGGGGCTGGTAACAGGACGGGTTTAACAGCATAAGTCACGACTTGAGTGACCGAGAACCAGTGATAGAAAGTCAACTGTGAAACATAACAATTGCAAAGGATTCAAACTTAGGATTTTTGGAGGGTTTAAGGCTCATATAAACCCTATAATGGTAACAACATGCTTTTTTAACGACAATACAATTATTCTTTTTTTTTAACAGTAATAAAACAACTAACAACAAGCCATGCTTTTCTTAACGATAATAACAACTAACACAAGTCGTTCCCTCCATGGCTATAGCTTCAGAGTTGTTGGGCCACACTCCCTTGAACCCTCAAGCCTGGATCAACCAAAGAATAGCCTTGCATATTGAACCTATAGATTGGATTTCACACAAGTGTAGAAAAAAATCTACTTACTTGTTGGAAACAATTTACTTCTTCATTTGTTGGTCCCAGAATATCTATCGTCAACCATTTGCACAAAACCATGACAGCGAGAATTGAATCAGTCCATGGAAAAAACTTTATAAAAGGGAACTGAGAGGAGCAGGTCAATGTCTTTGTAAAACAATGAAGCACTAAGATTAGGCATGAGCAAAGTCCTCAATTTCTTCATAGTGAGAGAAGCCTTGGCCAAAGAAATCTTCTGATTGTTGAGACCCCATATAATTTGTGGCACCTCCACAAATTTATCTCTCCTAACGCCCATTGTGCTAGCCCTTTCTTCATTTGTCAATTTGATAAGAATTTTGTTGAGGAGATCTTGAAGCATGGGCGCCATCACACTGTTGAGGAGATCTTGAAGGAGTCACCATCACCAATCCACAGGAAGTGATGGTGAGGAGACAAAAAAAATGAAATCAACCTAAACCTAAACAACCTACCCTACTTCTCTAATAAACCTAAACCTATAACAACATGCTTTTTTAACGGTAATACAGTCATGCCTTTTTTAATGGTAATAAAACAACTAACAATAAGTCATGCTTTTCTTATCGATAATAACAGCGAACAACAAGTCATTCCCTCTATGGCTGTAACTTTAGAGTTGTTGGGCCACGCTCCCCTGAACCCTCAAGCCTGGATCAACCAAAAAATAGCCTTGCATATTGAACCTATAGATTGGATTTCACACAAGTGTAGAAAAAAAATCTACTTACCTAATGGAAACAATTTACTTCTTCATTTGTTGGTACCAGATTATCCATTGTGGGCCATTTGCACAAAACCACAACAGTGAGAATTGAAACAGTCCATGAAAAATACTTAATCAAAGGGGAGAAAAAGGAGGTGGTCAGTGTCTTTGTAAAACAACGAAGCACTAAGATTAGGTATGAACAAAGTCTTGTTCAATTTCCTTGCAGTGAGAGCAAGCCTGGCCAAAGAAATCTTCTGATTGCTGAGATAGCATATAATCTGTGGCACCTCCACAAATTTATCTCTCCTAATGCCCACTGTGCCAACCCTTTCTTCATCTGTAGTTTTGATAAGAATTATGTTGAGGAGATCTTCAAGCATGGGCGCCTTCACACTGTTGAGGAGATCTTTAAGGAGTCGCCATTGCCAATCCACAAGAAGTGATGGCAAGGAGACAAAAAAATGAATTCAACCTAAACTTAAACAACTTGTCCTGGTTCTCTAATAAACCTAAACCTCTAACAGCATGCTTTTTTAATGGTAATACAGTCATGCTTTTTTTTAATGATAATAAAACAGCTAACAGCGACCCATGCTTTTCTTAACAGTAATAACAGCTAACAACAAGTCATTCCCTCCGTGGCTGTAGTTTCAGAGTCGTTGGGCCACGCTCCCCTGAATTCTCATGCCTTGATCAACAAAAAAAATTGCCTTGCATATTGAACCTATAGATTGGATTTCACAAAAGTGCAAAAAGCAATCTACTTACTTGTTGGAGACGGTTTACTTCTTCATTTATTGGTCCCAAAATATCCATTTTGGGCCATTTCCACAAAACCAAGGTAGCAAGAATTGAACCGGCCCATTGAAAATACTTTATCAAAGGGAACTAAGAAGAGCAAGTCAGTGTCTTTGTAAAACAATAAAGCGTTAATATTAGGCATGAGCAAATTCCTATTCAATTTCCTCATAGTGAAAGCAGCCCTGGCCAGAGCAATCTTTTGATTGTTGAGACCCCATATAATCTCCGACACCTCCACAAATTTATCTCTCATAATGCCCACTATTCCAACCCTTTCTTCATCTGCAGCTTTGATAAGAATTATGTTGAGGAGATCCTGAAGCATGGGCGCCATCACACTGTTGATGAGATATTGAAGGAGTCGCCATCGCCAATCCACAGGAAGTGATGGTGAGGAGACAGAAAAATAAAATCAACCTAAACCTAAACAACCTTCCTTGCTTCTCTAATAAACCTGAACCTATAATAACATGATTTTTTAACGGTAATACAGTCATGCTTTTTTTAAACGATAATAAAATAGCTATCAGCAAGCCATGCTTTTCTAACGGTAATAGCAGGCGCGGCTAACAACAAGTCATTCCCTCCATGGCTGTAGTTTCAGAGCTGTTGGGACACGCTCCCCTGAACCCTCAAGCCTGGATCAACCATAAAATAGCCTTGCATAATGAACCTATAGATTGGATTTCACACAAGTGCAAAAAAAATCTACTTACCTATTGGAGAAGGTTTACTCCATTTATTGGTCCCAGAATATCCATTGCGGGCCATTTGCACAAAACTGCAGCAGTGAGAATTGAACTGGTCCATGGAAATTACTTATCAAGGAGAACTGAGAGGACCAGGTCAGTGTATTTGTAAAATAATGAAGCGCTAAGATTAGGCATGAGCAAAGTCCCGTTCAATTTCCTTGCAGTGAGAGCAGCCTTGACCAGAGCAATCTTTTGGTTGTTGAGACCCCATATAATCTGTGGCACCTCTAGAAATTTATCTCTCCTAATGGCCACTGTGCCAGACCTTTCTTCATCTTTAGCTTTGATAAGAATTATGTTGAGGAGATCTTGAAGCATGGGCGCCATCACACTGTTGAGGAGATCTTGAAGGAGTCACCATCGCCAATACAAGAAGTGATGGCGAGGAGACAGTAAAATAAAATCAACCTAAACCTAAACAGCTTGCCCTACTTCTCTAACTGTATGGTCCCATGGGGGGGCTTGGGCTTCTATTTTCATGGAGCAGGAGGTCCCATGGAAAAAAAAAATTGTGCTACGGGATTAATTGGAATCTTTTCCAGAAAAATAGGAGCCCCTACCTTTTATAAATGAATCTTTCAGCGGGTGAAATTGGGGTGGGGCTAGAAATTGCCCCTACAGCTTAGGAGTTTTTAATGCCACTTGTCTCTCATCTAAAATTTTAAATTCTTATTAGAAAATAAAAATGAGAGAATTTTGATTTATTTTTTATTTTTTATCAAAGCACTACAGTTCATTCCTGAAATTTTGGAGCTTGAAATTTTAAGCAGAATTTTAAGATTAAATCCATGGGACCAAGAACTCTAAAATATTCCTAAAAAAACTAAGCAGCATACGCTGAGATTTTTAAGGAAGCCCCCTCCATGGGACCGTACCCTAATAAACCTTAACCTGTAACAACATACTTGTTTTAATGGTAATACATTCATGCTTTTTTAACGGTAATAAAACAAGTAACAACAATACATTAATTGTGATTGTTATAACTTTTTTAAAATATAAGAAATACATTAATGATAAATTGTTAATAATATGTGGGGCGGGGGCCCTAGTTCAATTGGCTAAATCTTTCCTATTGTAGGAGGTTGGTCATGAGATCTAGTCCCGCCGACCCCAGTCCCCCTCAACCCCTATCCCCCCCACCCCCGTGGTACCGAAGGGCGGGTCATAATACCCGACTTTTGCAATCTAAAAAAAAAATTGTTATTAATATGCACTTATAGAGGAGAAATGTACATTCTTTTCACTTTCCTCATTTTTTGTTGAATTACGGTTATTGACTCAAGATCTTAAAGGTGTTTTTTAGCGCTACTTTGACCATAACTTATTTATCCTCTAGTAGAGGTGAAAGATTTAGAGGCAAGTGGCCATGAGATAATTTTTTATTGTATTAAATAAGATCATGGGGGAGTCCTGGATAGAATTTTTAGTACAATCACATCCAATTATAGTGTAGAATTTATTGGGACCCCTTTGAAATCTATAAAATCCACCTAATTCGTTGCATTTTGATGGAAATTTGTCTTGTGTATGTAAACCCCTCATGATGGAATCCTTATGTTTTTCCTTGCTTAAATGTTTTGTATTTTTGGAAGTGGTGTCAAAGTGCCAAGGCATGGAATGGGACCAGATTGCAAAGGAGTGCATAGGGTCCAAGTGGAGCACCATGTTGCAGGTCAATGTTATGCATGAAGACAAGGTCACAAAAAAATTGAGCTATCTAGTGCCTAGTGGGAGTTTAGGTCTAGGGAACTACCTTTGAACTACATGGAGGATTAAAGCAAGCCAAGAATCAAGAATCAAAAGTGAGTGATAGGTTGATGTGAGCGTCCAAGGTCCAAGGGAATGGAGAAAGGTTATGGGTCAAACACAATGAAGGAATGATTGGGTCATGGCTTTAGGAAAGGAACTAGGAATGTGACCAAAGGAATCACGAGGTTCAAGACTCGAGGTAGACTTGTCACCTGGAACCCAAGTGCCAATGTTCTAAGTTCGTCCACAAGCCCAATGCTTGATATGGAAGAACAAAGAACAAGGGAGATGGAGAGCAAAATAAATTGAGGATTGGGGACTTATGAGAGAAAACATAAGGGGAGCGAGGGATGGGATTAGAGAGGAAATTGAAACCAAAAGAGGTGAGGAAAGACATTGCAAGGAATAAAGGGCTATAAGGAGGCACAATAGGTGGGGTCAGGCGATGAACTAAACTTAGGGCATTCCAAGTCCAAGGTCCTCTCTGAGACTCACAACCTAATGAAACTACACAATATGCCGATTATGGGGGTGAGAGAACCCAAAGCCACGGAACCTGGTTCCAAGTTTTGCCTATAGACTCACAATATGAGCAAGAATTCAAAGACTCCCTAAAATATAAAACATTTAAGCAAGGAAAAACATAAGGATTCCATCATGAGGGGTTTACACATACAAGACAAATTTCCATCAAAATGAAAAGACTTAGTTAGATTTTACAGATTTCAAAGGGGTCCCAATAGATTCTACACTATAATTGGATGTGATTGTACCTAAAATTCTATCTAGGACTCCCCCACGACCTTATTTAGTACAATAAAAATTTGTCTCTTGGCCACTTGCCTCTAAATCTTTCACCTCTACTAGATGATAAGTTATGGTCAAAGTAGTGCTAAAAACTTCTTTAAAATCTTGAGTCAATACCCTTATTTCAACAAAAAAAATGAGGAAAGTAAAAAGAATGTACATTTCTCCTCTACAAGTGCATATTAATAACAATTTAAAATTAATACATTTCTTATATTTTAAAATATTTATAACAATCACAATAATGAGAAAGACTTTGAATTAACTCACTTGTAATCACCCTTTATAAAATGAGTTCACATAGATTTGTTTGATTATTCTAAAGTCAAATTCACCAACAATACATATAATCTTTAAAATATTTTTCTATGTTTATGTCTTAAAACAAAATTTAAAATTATAACAAAAATTATTATAACAAAAACTATTATGTAAAAGTTATCTTATGAGGAGCATTCTTAATAAACTATTTTTATTGGAAAAACCCCAAATTGTGAACATTTGTAAAATTCTTGAGTTAGATGATATATAACTCCAATAATTACGAAAATACAAATCAATTTGGTAATTTATTTATCTTTTAAATTTTCACCTTTGCAATCACAATTTTCTTTACAAAACATTCTTCAATTTATAAAACATTGTTTAGAATTAATGAAAAATATTTACGAACAAGCTTCTCTTAGCTTCAAGGATATTTATTCAAATACCCTCTACTAACAAGGCCAACCACATGAAGGTGGAAGCTCACATGGCCTCTCCTAGTGGACTAAGACACAACACAACATCACATAGAACAACACAACACAACACAACAACACAACACATACATTATTTTTTTTAATGAAAAATATTATTATGTAAAAAAAAACTTTAATTTTTAGTAATGTGATTTATTATGTGCAAGAAGTTTTAGTTTTTAGTAAAGTGATTTATTATATGCAATAAGTTTTAGTCATTTGTAATAATGTTAATATGTGGCGGATCAAAATGTATATATTTTATAATTATTGTTAATATGTGGTAGATTAAAATATATATTTTATAATCATGTGAATTGCATTCATAGTGAGTTCATGATTTCTTTTAAATGTTGTTTTCATTAGGTATGATTATTCATTATGGGCAATGTTAATATGTGACAAGTCATAACATACATTTTATTATTATGGTGGTATGGTTATGTATATAAATTATGTTCATAAATTGCTTTCAGAACTGCATTTTAAATGTTTTTGTAAGGGTGATTTAATTTTATGAAGTGACTTATGCTGTGATTCATAAATGATAAATTTATTTATAAAATTGTGATTTGTAACTTTAATGTTAACATCAAAATTAATAAATTTTTAAGTAAAAAAATTAAACATTAGTCAATAATAAATAGAAAATGCAAGGGATGCAAGGGAAGGCATGGAAGAGAAAAACCTTAAAGAATGGCCTTGGCCTATTGACCATTCTTTAAGATGCCAAAAAATACACGACCTTAAGGAATGACCATGGCCAATGACCATTCCCTTCGGTCTTTGAAAGGGGTTAAAAAGCCCCTTTCCAATTACTTTTTATTACGCCTTGTATTTTTTACATGTTACATAACCACTAGGTCAATGTAATTGACCAAAATATTACTAAAAAATGACAAATGATTAATCCCCTCCTTTGCTGCTCTGAATCCACATGGGAAACTTAACTCCTACATTTGATGCACCCATAATGATAAAAAAAACTAAACTGAAACAGCTGGTTGGCTCTCTTTGGGATCCGTATTACCAAACTGCTTGGCAACCTGCCTATTCCAAGAGCAACATGTTAGTAATTCGCAGCAAGATTCAATATTCTGCATTGAGGAGGTCACTAAGAGGGGTTGTGAGCTTGCACTATCTGCTTGAATTGTATAATCCTACCACCCAATCATATGACCAATTTAACTATAAATCAGTCACCATAATACAACAAATATCAATATTGTTAAAGAACATTGTGAGTTCCCTACATATGAAAATAGATAATGTAATGTAAAGTCACTCAACCTATCATTCTCAATCTGAGATGCAATTCATTTATATTTGAAGTAGCAATATAATGAAATGCATCTACAAGAAACACATAAAACAAGGATAAATAGTAAAAAAAATGATTATCAAATAATCTAAAATATCAAACACATGTACATACCAGGTCTTTTTTTAATATTCTTGTCAATCTCACCAAGCACAACAACTTTAATGATTTCAGCTTCTCTGCATTATATCAATCCACAGTCAATGAAATGCATCTACAAGAAACACATAAAACAAGGATAAATAGTAAAAAAAATGATTATCAAATAATCTAAAATATCAAACACATGTACATACCAGGTCTTTTTTTTATATTCTTGTCAATCTCACCAAGCACAACAACTTTAATGATTTCAGCTTCTCTGCATTATATCAATCCACAGTCAATGCTGATAGCTACAAATTCTTTTAATTGTCAGTCGCAGCATTTCAAAACTTGACCAAATGCATTTAAAAATAAAAATAAAGAATATATCCAAACATAATGACATGAATATGTTAGTGATTTAAACAATGGTACTCAATACATTTTCATAACTTAAAAATTAAAGAGTTAAATAAAAAATAACCACAAGGCTGAATTTACCTTCCAACAATTTCCTGAGATTCTTATCTGCAAGAACAAAAAAAATAAAAATGAGAATAAATAAAACATTCATTCCCAAGAAATTAAGAAGAAAAAAGACTTCTGAAGAACCATGAATCAATCAATAAAAAGATGAGAGTGTCATAAGTTGTAAAAATCATGTCATGATCATGAGAAACAACATCATGAGCACTCAAATGAGGTGTAATAAAAAGATAAATTCATTAGTTAGTTGTAAAAATCATATCATGGTCATTAGAAACATCATGAGCACTCAAATGAGGTGTAACATTATCATATAATATAAGTGAAGAAGAAGAATGAACGTTCTCGGATGTGTATCATGAGCAAGCATGGGAGTCTCTATACATACTGATGACAATTTTAAGGAGACAACAAAAGCATTGTACAGCAATTCAGAAACAGGATGGTATATGCAGGCTATTGTTTAACATGATGTCTTCGCTATTGTAACCTTGTGAAGTGCATAACTTGTTCTGCAGAGATGCAGGCCGTATCATCAACCCATTGGAGGTAGCATCCTCACTCAGTATTGAGTATGTGCTACTCAGAGCCATCGCCAAGGATATCCTTAAAACCAGAATGGCCCATTTCACTACAAATCAAAGTATAATAGAGGCTCTGCAGGGTGCAAGTCACTATAAAAACAGCAGAAAAAGAATACATGATTGTAGAATATGTACAGAAGGGATTTGTTGAAAAGGTTTTAAAAATCTTCAAGAAAATGCATTGGACAGTTGAAAAGCCAAATTGCCATTCTTTGCCAACATCTCTATGCCTGTGCCAAAATGAGATCTTTGGCACCGGTATGAACATCTATCAAAGCACAAAATCAATACAAATAAAACACCCTTGCCTCCAACAGAAAATAAATTTTGAAAGACTGAAAAAATCTTGTCTCACGCTCAAGAATCTAGTAGCACTTAAACCCCAATATTTTTCAGTTCTAATTTCCATTCGTTGTTAAAAGATTGAAGCAGCAGCTGTAGTGAGAGTGGTTTCAGTTCTTCTCACTTTGTTTTTGCTTTGGTTTTTGTATGCGAAAAAGTTGGAAGCATAAGAAAAATATTGTAAGTTGTTTGATAGATTGCCTCGAAGAAATAAGGTCTCATGGAATGCCATGATTACAAGATATGTACAAAATGAATTTGTTGAAAAGGTTTTAGAAACTTTCAAGCAAGACCAAATTCTGCAAACCTTGCCAGTGCCTCACGCTTTTATGGAATTTTAGAGCATAGTATGAACAAAAGGTGGTCCCTTGCTAGTAGTAAATATTCTCATAGTTATTATAAATGTACCCATCCCAAATTCCCTGTGAATAAAAGAATTGAACGGTTCCGTGATGGTTAAGTAATTGAAATCATTTACAAAGGCGAACCCAATCATCCCAAAACCCAACCTAGTAGAAGTATGGTTGCTACTACTCAGCATCTACACTCAGATGATATCAATGAACTTATTAATGGTTAAGCTAACGAAAATACTTAGGTTTATTTTGGAGATGCTAATATTGTAGATTCATCAACATCATTGATTGCAACAGGGTAAATGATGCAGAAGATGATGATGAGTCAGATTTATAATAAGATAAAGGAAATAATTTATTCACTTAGGAAAATTAGAGAGCCTCACATTGTTGTGTAGACAAAAGGTCCCCAACAACTCTCCATGATTTAATCAAGTTGGTCCTCACCCCAAGCTGATCCCAAATCACTCCCTATACCCAAATCATGCCCAAGACTATCTCTTCACGATGCTTTAGAATCTGAAATTCCAACCCTATGAAACCCTTTGATGTTTCCCCTATGATCTTGCCCCTTTGATAACGCTGCAGCACAATGCCCTCTTCGAATACAAGCCAATTCACTCTATTGAACTCAAACACTGCTAGTTGGTTGTAGCTGGTGTGTCTCCTTGCGTCACACCCAACGTGACAACTTTGCTTTGGAGGAAGTGAATACAATGTTGAAACGTTGCTGTAGTGGTCCAGTTACTCTTATTCCGCCTATATTCTCTGCCACTCAAAATAGGTGGCACCCTTGTTCGGTGGTAAAGCCCAACCGTTACTCTGTCACTCCATTATTTTCATTAATTAAGATTCCCTTGCTATTCTTGGCTGGCCGTTGACTGAGTGGTGAATAAATATATGTAACTGACAAGTAAGCTGGAGGTGTATAAATATGGTGCTGTGCATTGTAATATGTATGAGAAAATAGATAATAAAATATATTCCCTGCTTGAGAGTGGATGTAGGCATTTTGCCGAACCACTGTAAATCTGTCTCTCTATCTTGTTCTTTTTAATTTCTGTTTTATTTCTTTTTCTGCTCGTTTTATAATTAACAATTGGTATCAGAGCCTAAAATTCGGTGCTGGAAATCGGTGAAGAATTTCCTGAGCTATGAAGAAGTTTTGAGCAGAGATGGAAGTAGAGGAAAAAGAAGGTGAATTTTGCGAATTGGATAATGGTTTCTTATTTCGCGCCTCTCCTTACTTCCGGTATATTTTAATGCGTATAACTAATTTTGTAGTTTCAAAAGATGAAGTTGATTCTATTATTGAGGAGTTTCTTGGCATGACGGAATCAGACACTAACCCAAAGCTTGATGAATCTGTGCCAATGGACATAGATGAATCTCCTATTGTTGATCCTAATTCTGGTGGTGATTGCAGAAGAGGAGTTGATGGGGCTCCCGAGTACTGGTTTGAAGATAAGGCGTCTCAGGTAAATCATTGGGTGACAAGGAAGAAGAAAGTGTCGTTTGTAGAGACTGTTGATATTTTTTATTATGAGCAAGAGCATGCAAATTTGAATAAGAGCAAAAAACGTAGAAACAGGCAGCGATCCAAAAGGAGACAGCAAGCCAAAGATGACGAAGGGGCAGCAGAGGAACCAGACGAGGGAAGGTCTGAAAGTGCTCTGCGGATTATTTTGGAGGAGAGTGAATCCCCATATGATGGGGAATTATCATGGGCTCCAAAAGAAAATCCCATGCCCAAGCCTGTTCATGTAGAGGAGGATATCTCTGAGGGGGAAGATGAACCCCAAGCAAGTGAAAATGATGATGAACCTAAGGAAGAGGCCGAAGAAGAGGCTGAAAATCAAGAGGCAGAATTCATGGTTTATGGTAATCCATTATTCGAGCCCAAAGCAAAAATGGTTTATGATAATCCATTATTTGCATCCCAGGCGGATGGTGTAGAAGCAGAGTGGAATGCATTGACTGCAGGTAGAGAAAAAGTTGCAGCAATGGAGGTAAAATTTAATTTTGATAAATGTTGTTATGAAGATGCATGTGAGTATAATGCAGAGTTAATCTCAAGTGAGATGAAGGCTGCAACAGAAGGTGAGGTAAAATCATATTTTGATGAAAAATTTATTGCTGTAGTCAATCAATTTGATAAAGTTGAGTTTGAAGAATTTTCTAGTGATGATTGGTATGTAGAGAAGGATTTGTACTGGTGGTGTACAAAAAAACTTTTGGATTGGTGTCATGGTGGAGGTTCAAATTTGATTCTGGCTGTACAAGAGGAAATTGAAAACTTAAAATCCATGGAGGTTATTAAATTTAATTTTGATAAATGTTGTTATGAAGATGCATGTGAGTATAATGCAGAGTTAATCTCAAGTGAGATGAAGGCTGCAACAGAAGGTGAGGTAAAATCATATTTTGATGAAAAATTTATTGCTGCGGTCGATCAATTTGATAAAGTTGAGTTTGAAGAATTTTCTATTGATGATTGGTATGTAGAGAAGGATTTGTACTAGTGGTGTACAAAAAAACTTTTCGATTGGTGTCATGGTGGAGGTTCAGATTTGATTTTGGCTGTACAAGAGGAAATTGAAAGCTTAAAATCCATGGAGGTTATTAAATCCGATGTACTTTGGAGAAGACTCATTCGCAGCGTACTGGAACAATGTATGGTAAAATTAAAATCCTCAATGGGTCTGCAACAGAAGTGCAGGGAATGTTACAGTGCATGGCAGTACTGGTTGGCCTTCAAGGGGGAGATTGTTGGGTGGTGAAGCCCAACCATTACTATGCCACTCCATTATTTTCATTAATTAAGATTCCCTTGCTATTCTTGGCTGGCTGTTGACTGAGTGGTGAATAAATATATGTAATTGACAAGTAAGCTAGAGGTGGATAAATATGGTGTTGTGCATTGTAATATGTATGAGAAAATAGATAATAAAATATATTCCCTGCTTGAGAGTGGATGTAGGCATTTTGCCGAGCCACTGTAAATCTATGTCTCTATCTTGTTCTTTTTAATTTCTGTTTTATTTCTTTTTCTACTTGTTTTATAATTAACACCCTCGGCACCATTACAAGACCACTAGCCTTGCATGGGGAGGACTCATCCTTGATGAATCACATATAGGGGTTGGAATCCTTAGCCAAGAACTCTAACACTTTGTCATCATACTTCTAGAGAGTCTTTTCCTTTTCCCAACTCGCCTCAAATTGGAGCTGGACTTGCCAAGCTACTAGGAAACCTCTCTGCTTTCAGTTACCAAATCCCTGTTCATGAACAGCTAATACCCCTCCCACCTGCCAATCTGCCCTGTCCAAGACATTTGTTGGCCCCTTGGTTGGAATGTTCCTGCTGTTGTCCTCTGCTTTGCAAGTTGCCTTGCATGCTACAAAGGTTGCGTACTTTGAGAACTGGTCAACCACAACCATTATTCTCCCCCACTATAGTTAGATGGTTAGGGGTCTTATGGGGTGCCTTTTCTCCCTTGCTATACGTGTTTATTTGATACAATTATTTGTTGGTCTATTTGGGCATTTACTAATATATTTGTAACACGATTGATGAGTATGATTTTGTCAACCCTAAATCTGTTGTGGGATTTGGTTTCTTATTTCAGATTCTAGTAAACTCTGTAGATGGTGATTCTCTATCTGTTGTGAGCTTTACAAACATAATACAATTTTCTTTATGTCAATAAGAAAAATATATATTCATGTAGATGATTTGTAGAAATCATCTCAAACAAGAAAAAGCAACTTGCAATTAGATTGCATATGATAACAAGAAGTTATTTCCCATTTAATAGAAAACTCACTCAATTTTCAAAAGGCATAGATGACCTAGTTCCAGACAATGTCAATAATATTTTGAAAACTTGAAGTATCATGTGATGATTTATCATGATTCAACAATGCAGTTCAGAGGAGCTGGGTTCTTACGAACACTGATCAGGAAATATGGGACAATGAAGACTAACTAGTCTAACTTGAAACCATATAGTTGAATTCTGATAAATCATCAAATAATTTGATACGCTATGAAAAGACCACTTGTATAACAACTAAATTACATTAAGAGAAATATAAACATAGGAATTTATTTGTTGTTTTGGTATGATATGTTCATATCGGGTCAAACTCATGATATTCCTAACAAGTCTCCAACCTATTCATCTAACATTACCCAACGCACTACTATAAGAAGGAAATCAAATTTTATTATTGTATATTATAGTTGGAAGGGCTATAATAGCAATGCAAATTTTATTATTGTATATTATAGTTGGGATGACTTTGATAGTAATGCATGAATTGTATGGAACTATGTATAAGGAACTAGAACTACTAGATAGATTATCACAAAATAGACCGCAACATATACATACAACAATCTTAAAAAAAAGCTTTTCATACGGAAGCTAAAACCTAGGTTTGAGAGGCAACCAAAGCGCATAAAATCACAAAGTAGAGGTTTATTACAGAACATGCAACCAAAGATACTTTCAAATCTTAGTTTAAATCCGAACTGATGTTAGTTACCTACGTTTTTGGATTTATTGATTAGCATCCAAGTCCACATAGTAAAAGCCAGTCCTTTCTTTCATTGTGTGCTACTACTTTTCTTCTTTAGTACCCTGTTACTCCCAAATGACTTGCACAAACACACTTTTTTTTGGGGGACTTTTGTTTAAAACATTCTATTTACAGTTCCAAAATGGATTCTAAACTAGGTAATATGCAGAAAATCTTTCCATACTCTTTCACAACCAAGATGGCACTTTTCAACATAAAACATAGAGATGCATAGTATGAGATGATTTAAAAGCTATCATTATAACCATGTGGAGAAATTCTAGCTGAAGAATATATTGATGAAGATTTTAACAAGCGATTATTCTGAGAAGTACTCTGAATATGGTGATAGTTATGGAAGTGAATCCGATAATGAACAAGAAGAGCTTGACAAAGAAAACAATATCAGACAACATGAACTTCTTGTAGAGGGTAATCAGAGGTTGGAAAAGTTTTAACATGTTGGTATAGCAATAATACAAGATAGCACTATAAATATAATCAAACTTAGGATCGCGCTTGTATTTCAAAAGACAATATAAATATAATCATTATGCAAGACATACAACCATTGCTCTACATTACAAAGGGAAATGCAATGTATATGATCTCAGGATTGGTGTTCTAATGAAAATTTAGTAGATAACGGTCTAGTGTGGACATCTTGCATATATATTTAATAATTGGCACCATATCTTGATGCTGATATATAGAATGATGGTGTGGGCATGCATGAAATAGGGTGTTTACAGGTGATGATGAAACACGATCTTGGTTGTGTCTTAAATAATAGGGGAGGTGCATGCAAATCATTGAGTAGATGGCACCCAATATAGCTTATAGCTCGTGATGCTCGTATAGATATTGATAGTAATGAAGATTTTGCAATTTTAGGAGGAGCCCATTTTATACCCTCATTGGATCTCCTTGTCAGCTGATGGTTCATAGTCACTAGTTGTAAAATATTGTTGAAGAGATGGGTAGAGCATCGTGCTGTGACAAAGCTACCGTGAAGAAAGGGCTATGGTCTCCTGAAGAAGACTCTAAACTCAAGGCCTGTATAGAGCAGCATGGCACTGGAGGCAATTGAATTGCTCTACCTCAGAAAGTTGGTACATAGTGCAGTATATACAAGAAATCAAATTAGGCAGAATGTACTTTTGTTGCTTTCTGAGATTGCTTCTCAGGGGTTTTAACTTTGTTTGTTATTTAGGGTTTTGGATGCCCTAAATAACAAACAATATACCAGTCGTTTAGGTTTCAATCGTTTTGTTTACCTTGTGCATTTTATGGAATGTGAAATTGACAATTATCATCAGTATGTCAGGTTGAAATTCAAGTGTTTAAGGATGGTATGATAGATTTTCTAACATACGATTTAAGCATTTGATTAGTCAAGTAGATCTTAGTTTTTTTCCTGAAATCTTATGTTTATCATAGTGTTGGTATCCTACTCATCTATTTTGATTAGCCAGTACATAATAGAATTTCGATTTCATTCCAGTAAGACAAGCAACCCATTGTTTTTTATAATAAGGAGAATATGTAAAACAAGAAATACCTGGAAGAAGAATTGAGCCTCCATCAACTGTCACTTCCTCTGGCCTGCCTTTTCCTCTGCCTCTTCCTCTGTCCTACCTCTACCTCTGTTATGGAAGTAAAATCAAGAAAAAAGAAGAAAAAAACAAATCACAGATAAACAAGGGCAGACAGACCAAACATACCAGTGTGCACACTGTACAGAACCTTAAAAATGAAAAACCCTAACAAAGAAAGACCATTTGACATTGAGAAAGAAAGAACAAGAAAACTGAAAAATGCATTGAAGATGAAAAAAACAACATTCAAAAACAACACTCTCAAATGAAAGACACAGGATTATATGTGTTAAATTGACATGCTTTTTCGGCTTTCAATAACAACGTTCAAATTTCTTCCCGTTACATTTTTATCCTTCTATTTTAAAAAAAAAAACCTAACGTTCAAATTCTGGCTACAATCTAAGTTAAAACCTAAAGAGGCTGCTTTTTTAGTGAGCCCGCTCTTTTCCCTAAATATTTAGTTTTTTTAAAAAAGAGCTTTATTCGTATACTTTTTACTTATAAAATTTTTATATTAACTGTTTTAATAAAGGCTTTAAAGTTTTAGAGTTTATTAAAAATATTTATTAAAGATTATGAAAAGATATATTAATTTAATATTATTTATTAGTTTTTCAAAATTTATATTATAAATCTCATTTTTATTTTTTAATATTTTTAATATTAAAATTTTAATGTTTAATTCGTATTAATATTAATCATTTTTTTTACGTAATTTTTTTTAAATGTATATCAATTTTTTTTTAATAAAAGTATTTTTTTAATCAAAATTCAAGCAAAAATAGTTTAGTTTTCTAAAGGTGTTTTTTTTTTTCTTAAGTTTTAATTCATTTTCAAAGGGGTCTTTTTTTTCAAAACCTTAAATTTAATTCTAGAGGGCTAATATTTGATCATATGAAAGGAGGAATTTGAGATAGATTGTCAAAATTTTATATTGGATTATAGAGATATATAGATTTATATACAATTTTATTTATATTTAAATATATCTTAATATTTTAAAGGCACTTTACAAATCATCATAAAATTAAGGTGAAATCTATTGATTTATATGGAATTTAATAAGGTAAAAATCTTTAGAGCATGCTTCAATTTTTAAAGGGACAAAAAATCAAATCCACTTTATCTTCATATAAGTATGCTTTTATATGTTGTCTTTAACATCATTCCTCATCATTAATTTGACTCAACAAAGGATTGACCAAGGAGGGCAAGGCTAGTAAAGATGGGGAGGTGATTGAAAAGGATAGGTGGATCAACTGGTGGGAGAGAACCATTGCTCGTTGTATGTTATTTCTTCAAGAATTTGGTTGAAGAGATGTTGCCAAGTGTCGTAGACTTGAAAAATATCTCAAAGGGAAACTTGAGCATAGTCATGCCCAACTAATTTCCAACCCTCTTAATGTTGTTGCCCAATAATCAGTGGCTAAAACTGAAAACTTAATCTTAATAAAGTTGGTTGTTTACAAAGGAAAAGGAGCCCAAATTCATGCTCATCTCCAATGGATCAAGGATGGGGATAAAAGGTCTAAATTTTTATTCCAGTTCTTGCAACATACACATAAAAAGGAGCAAATCTCTAGTATAAGATTTGTAGATGGTTCCATACATATCAACCAATCTACCATTTTGCAAACCTTCTATGAGCACTATAAAAATCTTTTTATTGATGAGTTTGTTGGGGACCCCCTTCTTCCCATTATTGAAGAAAGTATTGTGAGTTGTATCCCTGGTAAAATTGATCTTGAATACAACTACTATCTTGACTACCTCCTTTCTATTGAAGAGTTAGACGAGGCTCTTTATAGCATGGCTTTGGAGAAGAGTTTGTAATTGATGGGCTCCTAGTTGAATTTTATAGAGCTCTTTGGCCTCATATTCACAAAGATTTCTATTATGTGTACCTTGAAGGTGTAGAAATTAGATTCTTGTGGGAAATCATAAACCAAGATTTGATCAAGCTCCTTCCTGAGGGAAAAAATGAAGACAATGTGGATGGATGGTGGCTTATAACCCCTCTTAATACCTCATACAAAATCATTGCCAAATCCTTGGCTCGTCGAATAAAATATATAACCTAGTCGATTATTAGGCTAGAACAAATTGGTTTTTTAGGAGGCATATTTATTCTTGATAATTTGGTGTTAACTTGGGAGACTGTTGAATAGGCTCAACAAACTGCCCAAGATGCTCTTATTATCAAACTCGATTTTGATAAAGCTAGGGTTTCACCCTCCATCACCTTGCTAGATCATTTTTCAAGCCTTTTCATCTATCTTGAATATTTTTTGGAACCCTTAAGGCCTACTTTTTCATCTTCTTCTCATTTGAACTGGTCCTAAACTCTTGTTGTGAGCCCAACCTGATTTTTTTTTTGGCCAAACTCCTAAGGGGGCAGCCTAATGTCCTATTGTCCTATTGTCCTTTTGTCATCCACTAGGGCACAATGAGGCATAATTTTTTTTAAAAAAATTATCTAAACAATGATTATATTTGAAATAACACAACTAGTATATTGTGTCAAAGAGGGGGAAAAAGTAGACATGCAAAATTCCTAACTCGTATCACTCATCATTAACATTGCATTTTCATCATATTCATCCTTGATCTTGCATAATTCATCATTTTCATCACTTGCATCATTAATTGCCCTTTTAACATCATTTCTCACTAATTATCCTAATTTCCTCTATTCAATAATGTTGAATTATTTAATTAATTCATCATATTTCATTAATTCTCCTCTTATTCCCCCTAATTGAATGATTTTAATTATTTAATTAGCCATAATCTAATTTTCCTCTAATATCTAATGATTAAATAATTTTGAATTATTTAATTATCCAATTTCCCTTCCACTTGCATAGAACATTCATTTTTAATAAAGAATATCCTAATCCTCCATAATTAAATAATCTTGAATTATTGGGTGATCCCACAATAGTGGTTTACAATTTTTGGCCAAACTGGACACTAAAATAAAAAAATTTAACTAAATCTTCATTTTCGGGCACCTATAGCGGCTAAACTGTGAGGAATTTGAAGATGATGAAAACTAGAGTTTCATGACATTTTTTTTGTAGATTCTAAATATATTTTTTCAAAATGTTTGGAATCAGATTGCACTTCTTTTTCCATCTCCCTCGAAAACTTTTTTTTTTCAAAAAACAACATTTTTAAAAAGTGACGCTCACCATATAACGCATAAATTTTTTTCCATGAAGGATAAAATTCTAATTCTTTCGAATTTATATTTGTAACTCCGATATCTAGTGCTTCCACTTGGTTAGATAATTTTTTATTGAATATTTTTTCTTTAATCAAGTTTTGAAGTCAAACCAATTACAATTCGGACATAGCGGATCGTATAACGCATAACTTTTTTGTATGTATCAAAATTCAATTTATTTTTTTTGTTGGATCAAGGACTTCAATATCTAGTGCACTCATATTTTTCAAAAAAATTGACAATATTCTATTTTTCCCCATGTGCAGAACAAAGAGTTTGATTTTCGGTGAAAAACCTACATTCACAAGAAATAAAAATAAATATTATAATAATATTAAGTTTATTTAAAATTATAATTTTTGGGAAGCTTATAATAAGTACATACTTACAAAAAATAAATTTTAAATGAATTCATTTGATCCCCCAAAAGGTAAATCAAAATTGTTTTTATCAGCATTTTGATAGGTGTAAAGGAGACTTCGTTATAGGTATGGTTTAAAACTAGCGGGGTTCTATCCAAGGAGGTTTGATCTAAGGTAGTTTGATCAAACCCTCTTCAATTGGAATTCTATAAATGAAACTTTTAAAGGCTTAAATCATTATATTTTCTAAAAATATGTGATTTTAGCAAAAATTAGAATCTCCTAGAAATTGTAAACCAACTTTGTGGGATCACCCTATTTAATTGTTCTAATTTCCGTCTCAAAGGTATATTCCATGGAATACTTTTTTTCAAAATATTCTAAAATATCTAAATCTTCTCATTATCCCCAACCCTTAATTTCTTGATCTAATCTTCACCATTCATTTCAAAATATCTTAAACCAATTTCCTTAAATTTAGGAGATATTTTGAGTTCAAATTGATCTTGATCTTTCATCCTCCTTGATCTACTATCATTCATTGATCTTAAGATCTAATCTCAACCATTGATCATAATTTTGAAAATCTATAAAACATCCTTCATTCCTTTATTATCAATACCTAGAAACTTTGAGTTCTTGAGCATATTCATATAATTGAGCATTTGAGCATTTATCATCATCTAGGTCATCATTCATGCTTTTGCAACTATAGAATCTAATTAATTGAGCAATAAAACACACCATCAACCATTCAAAATGGAATGAGAGGTTTACACTTGTTTGATTTCATGTTTTTGAATTGGGTTTTCATTGTATATGATGATTTCTAACTTATTTTGCATTCAATTCCATTTGTAAGTGGGATTTGATCATTTATTGATTGGGTATTGTGAATCCCAACCCTTATTTGATAACTCATGTTTCATTTCCATTTTCCAACAACCCCACTTCAAAAGGAGTAAACACAAAATTTATGGTGTCGATAGTGACTTTACCTCCCAATCAAGAGTTGATGAATTAAGAGGTCAAGATATTGTTGTAACCCCTCATAGCTTGGAAGAAGGACACCAACCCATCTTTAACAAAAAGATCCCATAGCTCCACATTATGCTTCTAGCTGCCAGAATTCACTGGCTTCGTCCTCTTCCTAGGACCACCCATATTCTTGAAATTTGAGCTTCTTTTACCCTTCTTCCACCCAACAACCCTTTCCAAACATAAACATGACACCTTCTTAGCAAAACAGATAGATATATGACTGTTAAATAAGAGAGTTAAAACAAGGCTTATAAAAACAAAACACATGTATAACAATTGCCAAATAATAATTAAACAAAGAACAATCCAAAGGATTTCCAAGTTATGATTGTTCCTAGCACCTTCCCATATGATTAAATCATAGTTATCAAGCCCCTCCTTGAAAAAATATCAAGAAAAGACATGGAACACACGAGATATGATAGTTATCTCAAAATCTAAGTTGGAATTTTTATTTGAAGATCCCATCCTTATAATGACTTCATTAATACAATCATCATTAATAATATCAAGTCTATTGTTCATCATCTTCTCATTAATTATCTCAAATATATTATTCATCTTTCGCGTATGACATAGGAGTTGTTATACAAGAGGTAATTAACTTAAGAAACCTTCCTTGAAAACCAAACTTCTTGAGAATAATGAGAAAAGGCCAAAACACTCTGTTATACGCTTTGGAGTTATCCAACTTCAAAGCCATCCTCAGTTTCTTACTAAGCTCCATATAATGAAAAAATTCATGAGTAGAAACAACCACATCATAAATGTGTCTCCCTTTCACAAAACCTTTTTGATTCTCCACTATCATCTTATGAAGAACAACTTTCAATTTGTTGACTATAATCTTAGAGAATATTTTATAAGTCATGTTGCATAAACTTATAGGTCTAAAATATTACATTGAAGAAAAATTTTCCTTCTTAGGAATACGATCAATAAAAGTATATTTGGTTTGGTTTAGAAGTCTACTAGATTGAAAGAAGTCCAGAGCAACATTTAGAAGATCAGGGGAGAGAAAATACCAAAAATCTCAAAAGAAAGCAGGGCAAAAACCATCTAGCCCCATTATGACCTAAGATCCATTTCATTATTACATGTATACTCATCAACATTACCTTCCTCCATCTTTTTCTGAACCTCTTTAAAAGATTATCCTCAATAGTCTTCTTAGTCTGAAAAATATTACCAAAAGAGCAATTATTCTAGCCTTTGACCTTGTCTTTAATCCTTTTTAGTTTTTGAGCCAAATAGTACATAGGGGTTCCAAAATAGGGCTCCCTCCACTATTTTTCAACAAGTTCTTTAAAATAGGTGATGAGTTCACATAATTTCATATCTAAAAGGAAATGGACCCTTGATAGCAATATCTTCCCGAAAAAGAAAAAGAGTATTATGATTTGATCCTGATCTTGGAAGAGCAGATAAAGTGATACTAGGTAAAATATTCCAATTAGAGGAAATTAGAAAATGATCCAACTTAACTTAAACAAGGTGGTTACCCCACCTTTTGTTTGACCAAGTAAACATAGAGCCTTGTAAAGAAACATCTATAAGACCAAGTGAAGAAAGAAAGCTAGCAAGATCTATCATACTATCAATAAAATCCTCCAGATCTCCAAGCTTTTCAAAAGGAAACAACGAAGAATTAAAATCACCACCAAGCATCCAAAAGTCTCCATGACATCCAATAATTTGATTTTTTAAAGAATTCCACAAGGAAGCTCTATCAAGTCTACAATTAGGAACCTAGATATTGATCAAGTCCCACTTTTCAAAAGTAATCAAATCTTACATTGAAACCATCAAGTTGTTTCTACGAAAAAAAAATTTAGACCCCTTAAATATAGATGGTTTCCACAAGGTGGAAATGCCCCTAGAAGCACCTTCAACATCACTAACAAAATGATTTGCACTAGGCCAGATGTTCTTGACAATCTTATTAAATTTTTCCTCCATTTTAGTTTCTTGAATCAACAAAATGTCCAAATTATAATCTACCAAGCAAGTCTTTAGAAGATGTTTATAAGGGTTGTTTAGGACTCTAATATTCTAGGAAATCGTCTTCATAATGAAGATACAACACAAAGAACAACACCACTTTGGTACTATGAAGAGGAGAAGCCTCCTCTCGCTTTCTTCTTATTCTTCAGCCTCAAAAGATTATCAAGGGTCTTTTGTCTCCCAATTGTAACTACTTTGACAATATCTTTATTCCTAGTATCACTTTGTGAAGGCCTACCAACTTTTTTTCTCCCCCCACATCAAGTTTCCTCTTCCTTTTCCAAATTTACTATTAGCCTAGATTTATTTTTCATCTACCACACTCTCATTAGGAGAAGAGCTAAACCCTAGCATGGCCATAGACCCCTTCATGCTTTTTCCTTCATTTTATTTTGCATTTGATGTATTAACTCCCCCATCCATCTATTTCCTGGGAGTGGAAATAGGAGAAAAGGATTCTTCTCCCTGACTTGTCTAAGAAAGGATTTCTCCTGTTGAAAAATGAGGTGTTTTCTTAGCTTAATACTATGTAAAACTTTAATATTGCTGATCTAAGTAATATTTTTCTTTGTTAAATATATTCTTTGTGGGTGATTATCTTGATTAATCCATTTTACTACTTTAGAATGTAGACAGAAGTTGATAGAAGAACTAGACATGATATTAGAAAGATTACACAAGATGTATTGTGGAGAAACCCTTTCGGGAAAAAACTCCACCAAGAATTATTCTATTATTCAATCTCTGAAATACAATAGCTCCAATTCTTGCTTAAGAATGCTTCTTCTATCCTTACCGATCTTCTTCACGCCTACAATAACAATTATGAAAACTCTCTTCAACTTGAATGAGATATAGAGGCAATAAGCAATCTTGTAATCTCCAAAAGATGACAATTACAATGCTCAAGCTCAATCCCTAGAAAAGGTACACCATATTCTTTCAAGTTGAGTTATTCTATGAAGACTAAATCTTACAACATGCGCTTCATGCATTTGGGCATCCCAAACTGAAGCTACAACTCATCGTTCACTTTGGTGATATATCCAAAGCTCCTCCTCAAAGATGGCACCCACAAGTAATCCTACTTAACTGAGCCTTTAGAAATATCTTATCATGCAAGAGAGGTAAATCCAAGAAAGCATCTTAGGTGCCCAAGTTGGCTCCAAGTGATTTCTAGTTAACTGAAACATTTATTCAACACCATTCATGCAAGAATGGTCATCCCCTATTAACTGGAGGTAGTCCTTGTTATCTATCATACAACTCAAGTTATTAGTCATGCATTCCAAGTTAATTGAAGTTAACATACAACTGAAACTAACTAAAGACAACTAAACCATAATTGAACTGAACTAAACTAAACTAAACTGATTTTGAACTAAACTGAACTGAATTGAACTGAATTGAACTAATCTGAACTTAACTGAATTTAACTTCATGCATGCAAACATCAAACCCTAACTCCTAGGATATTTACATGCATTCAAAAGTGTTATCTCTTACTCTGAATAGTTAACTGAACTTAAGGTGAGTGTCACCTTACCATGTGGGTGCCCCATGTGCCCCTATTATTTAGGAACTTACAATGGACGCCCTCACCTGCTCCTAACATTTAGAATTAATTACAAATGTCAATAATCATGATTATTTCATCAAATATTAATCTCATCCTAATCTTAGTGTTGTTGAACACATTCCAAGAATCTAGGAGATACATGAAATAATTAATGTTTAGGATTTGCAATTAAATGGCATCCTATTTCCAACATCTCCTTCCTCAAGAGTATCTAGTTTTTCATTAGCATGATGATTGTTTTTTCCCTTGGGATCTTCCCTAGCTTCGAAACCTCCAATATTATCCACATTTGTTCCCTCTTCATTGTACTCGACACATTCATCTTTAGCATTTCTATTCTCTCCTTGGGTCTCAACTTTAACCTTTGGATTTGGGTCTTTAGGAGAGGCAACAACTACACCATCCCCTTCATTAATAACATTAGTAACTATCCCCTATCCTTCTAAAGAGAAATCAACTACATCGTCCCATTCATTAATAACGTTATTAATTGTCCCTTGTCCCTCTAAAATCTATTATTTTTCAAGTAAGCTCCTTGGATTAATAATTATTTGATGATTCTAAGAGTCAAACAAAGAGGCTATTACCCTTAGGATCAAAATCCTTATTTTCTTTGATCACATCTCCTCATTCTTATTATCAAAAATTTTCCTTGAAGTGACCAAACTTTTTACAGATTTGACAATAAGCTTTGGCATTTTCATATTCAATATTTTGAATCCATTTCCCATATTTTGACTTCAAGGCTATAGAAGTACGGAGAAAAAAATTCACCAACACATAAACACAAATCCTAGAAAACATTAAAAAAGACTTTTATTATGTAACTTTATCCACAACTAGCAAGTGGCCAAAAGAGTTAACAATTCCCTAGAATATGCCATAGTTCCAAAATTATAAAAGAAGCCCCAAAAGGCGAATCTAAGTAGGAGCAACTGTACCCAGATCTACTAAAGGATCAAACCCTGGTTTCCATTTGTAAAGAGATAAAAAATTCTTAAATGCATTATCAAAAGCCCAAGGTCCCCCTATGAGCACCTTAATCAAATCCTCTTGCATCACAAAACTAAAAAGGAAGAGACCTTTATCCATCAAACTTATGCTAACACTACCTTTTAATTTCCAAATAGAGTCAACCCACTTCCTTACCTGGTCAATATTTGATCGAAACAGAAGAAAATTTCCAACCAAAGAGAGTTTGAGATCAACAATTGCTTCATTCATCAATTCCTTTGCAACCTCCACTTCCAATCCATCCACTAAACAAGAGGTTTTCACAACATTTGGCTTAGCCATACTAAGTGATTTGTTTCCAACTAGTAAATCGACATAAGGGACTGAATCTTCCTCTAAGAAGAAGGAATCCAAGGTATAAGTCAAAGACATAGGGGTCTTCCCTAGAGTATGGATAACTCCTACAAAAGAAGATGCAAACTTCCCATAAACAACACCATTGGGAACAACTATTTTGGATGGGGAGCCCATGAGGTCCCCCCACCAGGCATGCCCATTAGACAAACCCTCAAGAATCTTTAAAAAATTTGAATTGTGGAGAGCACGTACTTTTTTAGCTCTTCTTCTAGATTGTTAAAAATGACAATAATGCCTTATTTTGGGAGGACTCCTGGGATAACCATCCCTCCATAATTTATTCTTATCCTCAACTTCAACATCTATGCAATAATTTTGAGGCTGGATGGACCAAAGTGGTGGATTATAATTACTATGTTCCTCTCAAGAATTACTCTTTTCATCATTGGAAATAACCCTATAGATGGTTGGAGGGAGGATTTATGGAATATCATGAAGCATTATTAGCTTCTACCTTAATGTATCACCCCTATACTTTCTCAAGGATTCTCGATGACCTTGCTAGGGGATTTAATTCAAAGGGAGTCTACTCTATGGCTCTTAGTTAGCAAGCTCTTGAGTTTCAAAAATTAGAATTGAGAGAATTCCCTTGGTGAAAGAGAATTTGGAACAAAAGATAGATAGCCCAAATGTAATTCTTCCTTTGATTATTATACCATAATAAATGCTTAACTTGAGAAAATATTAGGAAGAGGGAATTTTATGGACCATCCCTATGCTCTCTATGCAAAATCGAGGAAAGCATGAATCACCTATTCTTCTTTTGTCTCTTTTCTAGTGAAATGTGGCATATATGGTGAAATATCTGGAATAGACTATTCATTCAATCAACTTCTTTGATTGATCTTTGAAATAGCATGGGATAGCCTCTTTCCTCTACTTCCTTCCTTCGTGCTACTTAGGACATTGGTCCCCCTTTTATTCTCCAGTAGATCTAGTTGGAGAAAAAGTATCACATCTTCTAGGAGTGTCAAATCCAAGTACAAAAAATTTGGTTGAAAATCAAGAGAATGATCAAGGAGACCATTAAGGAAAATTCCCTTTTAAAGATTGTCTCTCCTCTTTTAATCTTCCTTTGGTCAATATATTGGACCTGTATCTATCTAATCCTCCCCTAGGTAGATTTAATTCCAAAGCTCAATTATTTGTGAAGGTCAATAGAGCCATAAAATGGTGTCATCCTCCAAGTGGGTACCTTAAAATTAACTCAGGTAGCTCTTCCAGAGGTAATCTAGGTTTAGTTGGCATCACCTAGGCATTGGCAGGGACAACAATGGATTGGTTCAATTCTTCTTTTCTATTCATATAGGTGTTCATTCAAACAATTTCATGGAAACTTAGGAAATATTAATGGCCCTTAGCAGGGCTTATATCGAGGGTTGGAGATGGTTTATCTATGAAACTAATTCCATGATTCTTGTTTCACTGTTGACTAAAATAAATTTCCAAGAGGTATCGTGGAGATTGAAAAGATTAGCACAACAAATTTTTGGCTTGGTGACTAACTTTGACTCAATTTCCTTCATCCATATCCCTAGAAAGTGGAATAGGGTTGCAGACTGCCTGGCCAAGTGGACTTTTGATGGAGATTAAGATTGGTGTATCACAAACTAGAATGATTTGGATTATAAAAAAATTGCAACACCTCTCTATCTTTATTCATGATGACCAAATGGAGGATGGGTAATATTTTTAATAGGATTCAATGGGAAATATTCTAGACCCTCTATGTTTTTTAATGAATATTTTCTTTTGGATTTGTAGGATTCCCTAGTGGCTCCTACTTCTATTGTATACTATGATGGAAGTCACCATATGGAAATCATGTGGTAATCTTTATTTTTAGATAGTTTGAATAAAAAAAAATTTATTAGATTAGTAGGGAAAGGTCCTTGATCCCATGGTTACAACCAAAAATCAAAAAAGATAACAAGGTGGGAAACAACACCACCAACCCAAATCAAAAAACATGTCTAGGGTGGCATAAAGGCCAAATATCATAATAGTAACCATAGAACCATTATACATAATAAAAAAAAAATTCTACTAGAATACTTTAAACTACAAAGACCATTTATCCGGTCCTCTATATACCAACAAGTCCAAAACCACAACAAAGCTATTTGGAAATAGCAATTTGGGATATTAAAATGAAGCAACAAAAAGAGCAGGGTAGCCATAAATAGAAAAAATAAGAAAAGCCATTACTTGGATTTTCCAAACATTTCCTAATAATCACCAATTAGAGAGATATATTCTCTCCATTCATGTCCCTTGGTTCCATCTAGTTCCTTCAAGTCATCCATCTTTCCCAACTTTTGCAACTTCCTAGTGATCTTAATTTGCCCAGAAACAACACCGACCATTGCTCTACACATTAGGCCATTCGTTACATCATCAAAATGACCAAAACTTTTTCCATATCGTTCATTTTCACCTGCATATAGGTTATTATGCTTTTTAGATAATCAATGCTAGAGTCTTTAATAGTAGTAACATTACCAATATTCTCAAATTTAGGAGCAGTCAGGGTTTCATTCTTCTAAACATCTTCAATTTCAGTCTCCTCATTTTCTTCATTCTCCTCCTCAATTTCCTCTTCACCCATGTCATATGCAGTATCTTCAAATTCCATCCCATCACTTTCTTCATCAACTTGGGCTTCAAATTCTTTCACCTCTAACTCTTCCTCCTCATGGATGGTGACTTTTTGTTTCCCTTTCCTATTCTGGGATGTAGCCTTGGCTAGGCATGCAGATCTATGACCACCACCACCCTGACATTACTTCCTATCCTTCAAGTCCTCAATTTGCATACCCTCCTTTTCTTCACTTATGGTAATGACTTCACTTTGAATTTTAGGCTCTTTTTTCAACTTCTTGGACTTGGGAATTTCTAGGAGAAGAGGGGAATGCTTGCACTTCTCTGAAGTAGTATCCTAGGTAAAATCCAAATATGTGTCCAAAAATATATGATGACTTAAAGGCTTATAGAAAGGATCTAACTTATGATTATTGCTTTACCGAGTAAGTATAAGCATATCTTTTCATGGTAATATGATGACTTAAAGGCTTACAAAAAGGATTTATTTCAACATGATATTCCTTCGAGATCAAATTACAAGCCTTTTAGACAAAAGCAAAGACCCACTAACCCAACCTTGGCACAAAAAATGTAATAAGAGTTGATGAAGCTAAGAGAAGGTGGAATCATAAAACCAATCAAACATTCCACTTGGGTCTCAAATCTAGATTTAGTAAGAAAAAAGAATGGAGACATCAAGTTATGTGTAGATTTTGGGAACTTAAATGTGTCTTCACCCAAAGAAAATTATCCATTTCCAAACATGGAGGCAATGCTACAGAGAATGATTGGGTGTGAACTCCTATCTAAAGGAATGAAAACAATATAAAACCACTTTCACCACTCCATGGGGCACATATGTTTATGTTAGAACACACTTTGGGTTGACTAATGTTGGAGATAATTTTCAAAGAGCCATGGATGTATTATTTGTTTATTTAATTAGCATTATAATGCTATTGAATCACAATGATTTGACTTCCTTCTCAAAAAAGATAGAGGATCACTGTAATCATCTGGAAAGAGTATTCTCCAAATCCATAAAATATGGTATTTCATTGAACCCTCAAAAATGTACATTTGGGGTTACAGAGGGAAAGTTGCTAGGACATATAGTCTCAAAGGATGGATCTAGAATCGATCTTGACAAAGTGGCAACAATTGATAAGATTCTTATTCCTAAAATAGTAAAATGAATTCAAATCCTTTTTTGGAAAAATCAAATTTGTTAGAAGATTTGTTACCAATTTTTCAAAAACAACAAAGTCCATCTCAAAGATGCTAAAGAAACAATAATCAATTGTATGGGGAGATATGGTTGTTCAAGCATTTAACAATATTAAAAAGGCTATCAAGAAATCATTAGTATGTTGAACACTACCAAAGACTGAAAGGGAGGGGTAAATTAGTTTGCACAAAAACATAACCCTTATGGAACTTAAAACTTTCAATACAACTCAAACTCCTTAACCAGAGTGGATATAACTTTAAGCAAAATAGTTAACTGAGAAGACTATAGCAGTTAGAACCTTTAACACTATCAGTAGACTTAACCAATGAAAGATATAGTAGTGAATAGATCAGGAACAAGGAGAATGAAATAGAGAACACACGTATGCACAAGGAGACACCAGATTTACATGGAAAACCCAATGAGGGAAAAACCACAGTGAGAGTAAACTCACAATATAAGGCTCACTACCAAAAAATACTTGTCAAAAAGTTCACTACCTAGGGAAAGATACAAATAGGACTTGCAACACTAAAATACCAACCAACTCTAGGTGCAAGGTACAAAGACCTGATGAGATTCACTATCTCAAAGCATGATACAAAATCTTTTAAAGAGAATTACAAAGATTGCCAACACAACACTTTGTTGACTGAGGTGTTATAGCACAAGTGAACTTTCCTTTCTCAATCTTTAGCACGATCTCTGCCAGATATTCAATGAGTCATATACTCTTATTCAAACTTGTACACTCAATCCATACATCATCTGAAAAGATCTTGCATTTATATCTACTGCAATACTTCAATTCTTCAATTAGATTGGCTAGAAAGAGAATAAACAATGAATGTAACTGGTTGGCCACCAAAAACATAATGCGGTCCTATCCGAGGATAGAGAGGACCAAAAAAATCTTAGCTATTCTTTCAATGTGAACCAAAAATGATTTACACACGGGTGCACATAAACCTAAGTCAACATCAAGGAAACATGTGGATGAAACATTGAATCACACACCCAGTCGATCCATAAAAATTCTTACACTTGAATTTACTTGATGTGGTCCTAAACAGAATAGGTCAAGACACAAATCTATCATTCCACATAATCACTTGCTAGCGCAAACCAATAAGCATTAAGCACAAGTTAGGAAACAAGCTATGTCGGCTAGATATCCACAAATTACACAAAAAACCAACTCAAGACACAATGCAACAATAAAGTAGCCAATTTGCAACATGCAAATCACATAGGGATGTTCCTTAAACATCCAACATCACTTCCAAACTTTTCTTTCATACAAGAATGCCAACACCAGCCACCACAGGTCAAAAAAATATAGAGAACACTATTTGGGAAACACAAGACACATAACCAAATGATGTAGCATTTGAAAAACAACTTGCGCACCACTTCAACATATGATATTGGAATTGATACATTGCACAGACATTATGAGCATATTCACCAAGCCGTAGGAGTGAAGACTTCAATGTGGAGAAAGATGAAGCATTTCCTAGACCAGTCCAAACAACTAGCAACACTGCTAACCTTCTACAATTCATAGGAACCTCCTCAACAACACATGTGACCTACAAATATAGGAGTGCAACATACACAGATCACTAGCATTAAATACCAAACCACAAAACTAGAACTACAACAATGGAGGAATGTTGAGCATTATCTTGAACACTCTTCAATACAACTTCCTGAACCAAAATCATTTGAGCAACTTGCAGAGACTAGAACTATCTTTCAACAACTCATACTTCATCAACAACAACAAGAGAGAGCTCAAGACATATAATAGACTATCCACAAAAACTCTCCATTATGATTCATGCTTCTAATCCTCATATATTCTTACGAAACTAATTTTTTTGATAGTGACTACATTCATTACAAGATATGGCATGACATCCAATCATGAACTTCCATTAAATAAGGCATG
Source organism: Sequoia sempervirens (assembly GCA_007258455.2). Lineage (NCBI taxonomy): Eukaryota > Viridiplantae > Streptophyta > Pinopsida > Cupressales > Cupressaceae > Sequoia > Sequoia sempervirens. The sequence continues at coordinate 147,985 of VDFB02262335.1, read as the reverse complement.
ACTTCAACCAAAAAATTTCTCAATGCTTCTTCCATTAGCTAAGGCATGATGTCCAATCATGAACTTTCTCAATGCTTCTCCCATTAGATAAGGCATTACATCTAACCATGAACTTTCTTCACCAACATTAGCCCAAGATGAGTATAGCAGAGACAACCAATGCTAAGGACTAACTACATATTACACAAGTGCTAAACTCAATCGTAACTAGCTTCTTAGAGATAACATCAATACCCACCATCGGTGTTGAGATCAATGACAATGAAATGAAAGGAAAATGGGGGGGTGTACTTACTAATATGAAATGATGAAAGGATGTGTGATCTAAAGGCTTAAGTACACTTACACTTTCCCCAATTTCATTAGAAAAAGAGATCTCAAAGGGATAGGATTGAATTTCAACCTTGAGGTGAGTCAACCCTATTTTGGGATTTGTTGTTTCCTTATGACATAAATGCCTGATTTGCAATACTGGGAGATAATTTAAATTGACTAAATCAATTGAATTGCATGACCTAATTCTTGAAATACAAAATTTTATGATAATAGAAATGTTTACAGGTAGATCTGAGAAGGGAATAATGGTGTGTACTTGGCATAAAAAAGTATGTTTTGAACTCTGTAGCAGGACTCATTCGCCTAGGGGACAATGGGTCTCAGTGCAGGGATCCAAAACCAATTTTGCAATCCTCTGATCCTAGATCTAAGCTTTTTATTTCTTCAGGTTTGATTGTCGGAAAGTCGGAAAGAAAATTTGTAAGTTTTTTTGCCTTGACAACAATGTTAGCTTTGACAACTTTGCAAAATTGCTCCTTTGATCAACTTTCAATCCTTCTTCACCTATAAATCTGCACATACAAAGAGATAAGAAAAACTATTTGTTTTTCAGTGAATGGGAGTTTGCCTTGGTCAAACCCTAGTTTGGTAATTGAACCTTGATAATGAAATAATGACAAATAGAAGGAAATGATGAACGAAAAAAGCTTGTTATAACTCACAAAACCCTTAATGGTTTCCCTTATAGGATTGAAGTCAAACACATCACTCTAAGGCTTGGATCTTACATGAATTGGCTTGATTGAATGATTGATTGATTGCTCGAATGCTTGAGACCTACATCACATTGTTAGCTCCAAAAACATGACACAATCACACACAAAATTTGACATGATGATAGGATATTGAATTTTTTTGTAGATGATTGATAATGTTGCTCTTTAATGCTCTTGGAAATAACATCTTTTCTTATGAATTAATCTTTAATGTTTCATGTTATATTTGAATTGATGAAAAGACCTTGTATTTATAAGTGTTTATCTAATTTCTTGACAGTTAGATTCTAAAATCCGACACTTGAAACTTGAATTTGAATCATTAAAATGCCACCAAAAACCTATTAAACATTACGTCCTAGTTGGGTGAATGGGTCCTAAGACCTAAATCTAGGACACTCATATTCCAAGATGTTTAAATTATTAAATGCATCAATTAATATAGGTTCTCCTTTTGGAAAATGAGATTAATAAGGCTTTGAAATACATAATTGAGTCAATTAGAGGCTTAATTAAGTCCAATTAATTAGGGGGATGCAAACATAGTGTGAAGTTGTAAAGGTATACAATTTTTTACACTACATTTTGCCCCCACTTTAGTGAGAGTATGAACTTGTGCTCAAACTCACACTAAAGTAGACAGATAAGTCAAGGGAGGTCTAATTGTACAAGTGTTGGAAAGATAAGATGACAAGGATCAAGGAGGATGATCAAGCCCCCAAGATCAAATATCTCATGGAAAACCAACAAAGTCACAGAGACACATGTTGACAACAACGACACGAGATGCACAATCATACAATGCCAAAATTGATGTAAAAAGAAAAGGATGGACTAGAAAGTTACATTATGACATGTCCATAAAATACATTCACAAGCAAAAACTCAGTGTCCACTATGTGAACAAAATACTCATGAGGGTTAGTGAAATTTGCTATCCACTAGTTGAGCCCCAAGGAAAAAAGATGAGAAAAACACAACAATCTAATGTGTGCCCATAAAAAGGTGGCAGATGGGAAAGTCATTCTAGGTCTACAAGATCCCATACATCAACCATACCAAAATTTATACCCCTAATAACTTTGATAAGGTGTCACAAAATGGTTAAAGGGTTCCATAAGGCTAGCAAGTTGCATTATACTAGACAATTATGGAATATATGACACCACTAGCAAGCAAGATGTATTATACTCAGTGGCCATGAAATAAAATGGAAAATGTTTGACAATTCTAGCAAGTTGCATTATGCTAGACACTTATGAAATATATGGCACCACTGGCAAGCAAGTTGTATTATGCTCGATGGTCATGAATTTTTTTTAAATGTAATAGGATTGAAAAGAATTATGATATTCAAAGGGGTTTTTCTTAATGTATGTGAAAGGTCACACCTTAGGGAACATCACGCTTGATATCACCACCAAGAGAGGACTAGTGAAGAGATAAAGGATTCACATCTTAGGGAATGTAAACCATAACATTACTACCAAGAGGAATGTCATATGCCAAGAAAGGTCACACTCATGTAGGAAATCAAACCCAATGTCACCACCAAGAAGACACGCCACATAAATTAAGAAGACCACACTAGGAAGGGAATACACAAACAATGAGCGAGAGACCATATGCCCCTACTTTAAAGAAATTGCTAAACACCATGCTGTGAGAAATTACTTTAAACTAGAAAATGATAAATACCAAATGATAAAAAAGACATGAGAGCCTATTTGGAAATCCCTATGCCAATGATATTTTTCCAAATAAAGTTGCATCATGAAGAGGGGTTGCCCCCAAATGAAATCCCAAAGATAACACATAAGGGATCCATAGCTTTGGGGTTAGTGTATATCTTTGTTATAGTGATATAATAGAGTTGGGAACCGTCATCATTCTCCAAATACTCGTAGAACAACAAACAGCATGGAAGAATGACACATGGAGAGTGAAAACAAAGAAAATATTTTGGGTCAACATGGAAGAGACCTAAATGTCTCAATGCCTTGCATCATACCCAAAAGGAAAACACAAGACAAGAGAAAAAGACAATGTTTACGACATATAGAATAATAAAGATACAAAATAGAAGAATGCCACAACGGGTTTGCTTCCTTTGTATCCTTGCACCAATGAAGTGACAGGGGTCATCCAAAGAAAATTTTACAAACATAAAGACATGCAAGGAAACACAATGTAGGGGATCACATTACGCACGTGTAATCACAAAGAACATTAAAAGAAAAGAAAGAAAGAAAAAAGTAAGTCACATGTGAGCCAACCTATAAATAGCCATCCACATCCCAATCTTTCTCATCATATACAGAAGGTGAATAACTTTCAAAAGGGGAAACAACAAGTGCCATAGTAGGACAATTACTAGGTTCAACATGTGGTGATTCACTCTTGTTAGGAGGATCATCACGATTTCCCCCATTCAAATTCAAAGAAGTGGAAAACAAAAAATTCAATTCACCATGCACTTCTTCATCAATCTTAGTAATCTCATCATCATCATCATCCAAATTAATCACAATATGAGGTCTAATGATAATGTCCATTATAGGTTCTTGTTATGGTGTGGATATAGAGGTTTCATGTTCTGGCGTAGGTGGAGAATCATCATGTATTGATTGAGTTGTTGGTTTATTCTTCTCTTCTAACTAATGAGCAATAGCACGACGTCTACGCCTATGCTCTTTAGCATTACAGTTTCTTCTTGCACGATTTTCAAGTTGTGAAAGTGTAGGAGTGAGTTTATCAACCACCGGTCTCTTTTCTTCCCTTAAGGGAGGAATGAAATGGACCTATAAGGGTTGGGACACCACTTTCTCTTTAGGATTATAAACTTGTTTCATTTTAGGAGGTATAAAAGGAACTGTATGGTTATCTCTTAGTCTCTTGTATGATGGTGGGATGACAATATTGTCACTTTGATTGCTAGGAAGAGCTTCAGGTTCAAGCATAGGTTCATCCACAATGATAGGAGTCGAAGGAGAAACTATGGATCTTTCAAGTTCGGGTGGGATATTGGCAAGGGATAACTCAACTATATTGTTGGATTTGAACTTTTGATCAAATTTAAAGAATAAATCCTCATGGGATGTAATAGGTTCCACTGGTTCAGGCCAAAATAAATCCAATGAGAAGGTCCCACAAGAAGATAAAGGATTAAACCCACTATTATGTATTGTAAAAATTTGGTTATCAAATGGGAATTTCTAGCATTTGTGAATGATGGATGGGAAAACAGTCATGGAGCATAGCCAAGGATAACCTAACTTCACATGAAATTGGTTTGACATCGAGATGATGGAGAATGAGACATTTAATTGTTTCCATCCAAAATTTAATGGAAGAGTGATCAAACATATCATAGGGTGAGAAAAACCATCATGTGTTTTGATCCATGATTTTGATTGTTCATAAGAATCTTGGTAAAGGTCATGCACAAAAAATAATTCCTTAGTGATCATATTCTCTACACACATGAGATCAATTAGTATCCCATTAGTAGGCTTGTCATTGATTCTACAGGTAATGTAAATATGACCTTCAGGTGCATGTTTAATTATGTCATTTGATGAGAAAGCAATGTCAAGATGCAAGTTGGTTTGGACCTTACGAGGTTGAACATCAATGAGGTTGACCATAACTTACAAATCACCCATACAATCACCCATGTTAGCATTAGTCATCTCTTGTAGTTTTTCAACATTCATCACATCATTCTTGGTATCACAAGCTTTCACAAAAGAGATAATTATTTGGCATTGGATTGATAATGATTTGCAAATTTTGGTTGGGAGGGGTAAGAAACTTATTTCCTTGATCATTAACACCACCCAACTGAATGTAATTAGAATCAATGAGGTCTTGTACAATATGTTTAATCCACTTGTTGATAGCAACCTTGTTTGATTCCCAACTATCTACAAGAACAAGCGACAAAAAACAATAACACATACCCAAGAAATCGAGTTAGTTTCCTAGAAGTGGGTTCAATCAATTATGCAACTCATATTCAAGGGTGACAAAATCATGAACCAACTCATTCTTCTTGCAAGTAATAAAATACAAAGGATTGCAAGGTTCAAAGAAATTAAACAGACTTTGATTGCTGCCCCAATTGACAAAACCTACCCTTAGCAATAGTGAAAGGAAAATATAATCATTCCTTATTCAAGTAACAAAAAACCAAACTCTCAGACACCGACAATAGAAAACATAGTATAATATATTAAAGGAAATGCAACACTGAGAACATTGTGGTCGGTTCTTAAAGGAATTGATTTCTTGTTTGTTAACATGAATACCACCAAACTGGAATCTCACACCTGCTCTCCCCGCCTTGATGCCATCCTCCTTTCTCTAGTAGAAATCCCCCAACACTCAACTACTTCGATCGCTCTCCTTCTGGCGAATAGAATCTTTTCAAACCAAGGATCTTTTTGGTTGCTTTCAAATGTCATTCTCAAGAGTCATTTGTTAACACAAAGAGATTGAATAAAACAATAGTTGATAGTTAAGTTGTATTGAAATACTACCAAAATTTTGCAAACTTGTAAAATTTAACAAACTCATTTAAAAAATAAATGTGAAGAGGAAAATAATAATAATAATTTTGTTTAATAGGTCGATAAGGGCATGGTTTGATAGTCAAGTCGCTTGGTTGTAGTGATGGCCACTAGGGTTCAAACCCTTGCATGAACAAAGAGCTCGCAGGCCTTGTGCCTTCGTTGGGCCATTGAGCTCGTGGGTTTGGTAGTTTCTTGTGGTTTCTTGTACCTAGTTCATAGCTCTGGTCAAAAGTGTTTACCCCTAATAATATGGGTGCATTGAACCTTTCAAAAAAATAAATTGTTTAATAAAGTACAATATTACTAAGGTTAGTTGGTTGACCATCATAGGTAAACAAGACTTTTTTAAATATATGTAAAATTATATATTTAGATAGCTAAGAGAGAGGTCAATGCTATCACATTTGTTTTTATAAACTTGCATTGAAAGATGTGCAAATGAGACGAGGAGTACAGATGAAAATATGAGGAAATTTGGAAAATCTTGTCAATTAACACATCCAAAGCAGGCCATTTGGCGAGTGCCAAATTTGGCGTGCGCCAAATGTGATGTGTCATTTGGAGAGTTCCAAATTTGGTGCTTTCCAAATGACCTACTTTGAACAAAACTTGAATTCCCCCTCTCTTTGGTCGACAACTTTGATAATGCTTAGATTGCACAGTTTATGATCATAGATGGATAGTTGAGGTTTTACCTTTCATACGCTCTCTTACTCGTTACCCTAACAGGATAACTCTTTATCCCTCTAAAGTCTCTCTCTCGCAGGTCTTACTCCCTCCGTCACAACCTAGACTACTCTCTCTTAGTCCAATCCCCTCTCTCAGGTCTCTTTCCCTCCCACCTAAGTACCTAAATAAATCTATCTCACTCCAACCCCCTTTCTCACTCTCCCTCTCTCTCTCCTCCTTTGGTCTTTTTGTCTCACTCCATCTCCCTCTCTTAGGTCATTATCTTTCTCTCTATCTCTCTCTCTCAATTCTCTCCCTCCTACCCCCTCTCCCTCTCTTAGGTCTCCCACTCCCTCTATCTCTCTCCCACTCCCTCTCTCCCACTCACTCTATCTCTCTCCATGTCTCTCTCTCACTCTCTCTCAGGTACATCTCTATCCCCCCTCTCTCAAACATAGACACACTCCTTCTCTCTCTCCCACTCCCTATCTCTCACTCCCTCTATCTCTCTCACTCCCTCTCCCTCTCCCAGGACTCTCTCTCCCACCCCTTTCCCCCCTCTCTCTCAATAATCTCCCTCCTACTCCCCCCCCTCTCTCTCTCTCTCCCTCTATCTCTCTCCCAGTTTGTCTCTCTCCCTCTCTCTCATGTCTCTCCCTCTTACCCCCTCTCCCTTTGTCTCTCTCTCTCAAGTATCTCTATCCTACCCCCTCTCCCTCTCTCTCTTTGTCAAGTCTCTCCCTTGTGCCCCACCTCCCTCTCACAGTCACTCCCTCTATCTCTCTTCTAATCCCTCCCTCTCTCACTCCCTCTATCTATCTCCCTCTCCCTCCCCCTCTCTCTCAAGTATCTCCCTCCCACCACCTCTCCCTCTCTCTCTCAAGTTCGTCTCTCTCTCACGCCCTCTATCTCTCTCCCACTCTCTCCCTCTCCCTCTCTCTCAAGTCTCTCCCTCCCACCTCCTCTCCATCCCTCTCTCTTTGAATTCTCTCCCTCCCACCCCTCTATTTCTCTCCCTCTATCAAGTCTCTCTTTGTCTCTCTCTCACTCCCTCTATCTCTCTTCCACACCCTCTCTCTCTA
>VDFB02262335.1:0-138886 GCA_007258455.2 Sequoia sempervirens | reverse complement strand
GGTTTAAGGGTAGAGGGTGTAGGGTTGAGAGAGAGAGACAAAGGGGAGTTGATGGTTTTAGGGTTTTAGGGTTTACGGTTTAAGGGTTAAGGGTAGAGCATTTAAGGGTTTAAGGGTTGAGGGTAGAGGGTAGAGGGTTGAGAGAGAGAGAGAGAGAGTTGAGGGTTATAGGGTTGAGGGTTTAGGGTTTATGGTTATAGTTTATGGGTAGAGGGTAGAAAAATCTATTTCACTCCAACCCCTCTCCCATTGTGAGGTCTTTCCCCCCACCCTAGTTGGATAACTCTCTATCCCTCTCAAGTCTCTATCATTCTCAGGTCTCAGTCCCTACCATGCTACTAGGAATAATCTCTCTCACTCATATCCCCTCTCCTTCTATCTCAAGTCTCACTCCCTTCCTATTCATATTGTGAAAGCATTTTAAAGCACCATATTTGGCACTCTCCAAATTTGGCAAGCACCAAATGTGTTTTTACCTTGAAACAGTAAAATATGAGTTCACCTAGTGATTCTGGCCCACATGCCTCTGCTTTTGTCTAGTTCAATGCTTAATCCAACATAGAAACACCTTTTTTATGCAGTTGACTCCTGTTGTACCAATCTATGCTTGATCCATCACCTTTTTTCCACCAATTTCCATGTAGACAATGTAGATGAAGACATTTTGAAGTTTCTACATCATTTTACATTATCTTAGGTAATATATTCATTTTTGGTAATATTGAAATGTTTATATTTACTATGTTTGTTTATTTTTGACTCATTTCTAAATTCCTTTAATGATTTTATTAATTATAACAATTGGACATAGAATTCAACATTGAATTATATGAGTTGCATAAAAAAGTTTAATTTTTATGACTTTGAAGAAAAAAATGAAAACCATGACATAATTTAGATGAATTCATGTTTAAAATTATATAAACGACATCAACTTAACACAAATTTTCTTATGAATTATATTTGCATTGCTTATAGTAGTCCAATTCCAGCATGCTTAGATAAACAAATTCAACTTAACACAGGTTTTTTGTTTTGTTTTGAAAATTTATAGACCATTCATTTGATGATTTTATTAATATTCATTGTTACACATAGAATTGAACATTAAATTCATTATTACTGATGGTTGTGGGAAAACTTTTATTTTCAACTAATTTGGAAAACCTAAGAGCTTTCATCAATGTTAATGTGCAAGTTTCTATTTTAATTTTTTTGTGCCATAAAGAATTCACCTTTATCATGTGCTTAAATAATATCAAGTGACTCAAGACATAGTTGGTTTAATGCAATTTTCCATTCATTCATACCATTTATCATTCTTCCTTGGTATATTTATGTATGGAAAATGTTGTAGAATATAGACATGTTTGATAATTCCAAACAACTCGCTGCCATCTTTCATAAAATGCTTTGGTGTGTTCAATAAAATGCAATGTAATTAGCATTATCAATATGTTTCATAAAATGCATTACTTACTTTTGTTCTACGTGTGATTGTGAATATGCAACATTCAACGTCATGCCGAGGAAATGACCAAAGCCTCTAACATCAAAAGAACGTGCAGTAAAAAATGCAAGGAGGAGAGAATAAAAAATTGCAGCTTGTGAAGCAAAAGAATTGCAGCCCATACAACCAGAAATTCCCATGCAATCTAAGAGAGATGTACAATTGACAAAACAAAGGGCACGAATGGACAAACTTTGTGGAAGGACACAAATGGATCCCCAAGTTTGAGGCACATCATCAACCATAGGTGAAGTTCAATGCACATCTCCAGTTGAAGACACACTAGCAACAACATGTGGTCTTCCAAGTACATTGGAAATTACACCTACAGTTGAAGACACGCCATCAAAAACATTGCATTTCGAAAGTACATCAACAAACATGCCTCTATTTGAAGTCACTCCACAAACAACATCTCAAGTTGGAGGTACAACATCGTTTACATGTCAATCTTAAGGTATGTCATCAATTGCACCTCCATTTGAAGGTACGCGATCTATCCTCGATGTTGTGGACATTCCTAATGTGGACACAAATTTACATTTGAGAAATCCTAGAGTTTTGCATAGAAAGCCTAGATTTTTTATTGATATTGATTCCAATGTTTTGAAATGGATGCCTGATAAGATGTCAAAACATACATGTGAAAGAGCTGCATAGAGGATATGGAGTTTTTTTTTTTAGAAGCTAAGTGAGGGTGGAAGATGCCAACTATTTGTTGAAATGATGAGGCAACTCAAATTTAGGCCCACCATGAAGGCTCTTGGGATAAGAGTTTTGAATGAATCAAGTGAAAATTCCATTGTAAAGAACTTGATGAGTGCATATGAGAGTGTGGGTTCTACCTCACACATGAAGGATAGTTGTGCCACAAGACATGTGATGACAACAACACTATTAAGTAGTCAAACAAGGAGCAAGGTGAACCTTACAAAGACTAGTAAGTCTTTGAAAATAAGTAGATTATCTCTACTGAGAGCCAAAGGAAGGTGTGAAAGATTGGAGGAACTAAATAGCAATGAGTTATGGGCATTCTCGGGTAGAGTGCCACAAAAAGATAAAAGAATTGCTCGAGGCTTGAGATCTTTAATAGTAGATTATTGGAAGGATAACACAAGGACCTCTCCTAATCAAAAATATGTTGTAAGAAGGAGAATTGGTAGTAAAATCCGTGAGCCACATACAAAGCATTATTTGGATACCACTCAAACCCAATTTTTTGCTAATTTTGTACAAAATTTTCCTGAAATTAAAATATGTCAAAGGTATTTTGAAATGCTAAAGCCTTTTTATGTCAAAATAAATCACACATGCACTACTTGTTGTTGTAGAGTACATATTGAGTTTTCTAACCATCATGATGTTTATCGACGTATATGTGTAGATATGCATACTACCAATGTTTTGTAGGAATGTAACATAAGGCCTCCACCCAAATCCTCAAGGGAATTCTTATCTTCCATTTTATGTGAAAGAGAGGATGGTCAAATTTTTTACAACAAGTCATGTTTGGATGGCACATGTCATCGTTTTGGTGGCAAGCAACATTTTCCAATTTTCCAACACATGGCTAGTACACACAATTGGAGACAAAATTGTCAAATTTGGAAAATACAAGACAGTGGCCTACAGTCTAAAAGATGGGAAAGAAGCAAAGAAGTGTGAATTGGTCAGTGATAAGATTCTTGTATATTAGGTTATGGGAATTTTCTGTGATCAGGTGGTCTATGAGTATGCAAGAAATACTCATAGAGCTCAATGGTTGGACTCACAATTCAAGTTATGCAAGGACACATTCCCACTTCATAGCATTGTTTTAGTTGTCAAATTCATAGATAATTACACACTACAACCACAGAACGAGGTGCAATCATAGTACTACAACTCCACACAGGTTGCTATATTTGTGCATATAGCATCCATTCATGCAAATGATAGTACAGAGGATAACAAGAAAGTATTGAGGGAGTATCACTTTTACAGCAGTGATGATTGCACACATTCTACCGAGTTTGTGCAAGGTTGCTTTCAGATGTTCTATACTAATCTGGCTAGTAGGGGCATATCATTCAGTCAACATATCATATGGTCAGATAACTATACATCACAATTCAAGAACACCAAAATGTTTTACTGGTTGAGCAAGATGCATAGGATCAGTGGTGTTAAACATATGTGGAACTTCTCAGAGGTCGGGCATGGAAAGGGGGAGCATGATGGAGCGGGTGCATGTATCAAAAGAGCCCTTGCACAAGAAGAGTTAAAGTACAAAGATAGTGTAAAGTTGACAGATGCAAGATCAATTGTCGAGTAGTGCAATTGTGCAATGGGTCTAGGTAGTCAAGGTAATTCTTTAGTTCGTAGATTTTTTCATTTAGTAGATGATACTAACATTGCAAAATATGAGGATTTTTGTACGCTAACAGGATTGAGCGAGCTACACTCTTTTAGAAGCTCCAATGCAGGTACATGGACTATCCATACACGGAAGATGGCATGCTTTTGTTCTGCATGTACACTTCAAGCATGGAATGATTATGAGTCAACAAAGTGGGTTGATGAATGGTCTGTAAGAAGTCTAACCCCACTTGACACTTATCAGCTCCTAACGGCTCTACAAATCACTGAGATGCAATCATCTGTTGACTTTGATCATGTATCAGACCTTGTAGAACCAGGTAATATATCTTACTTTTAGGTTTTATTTTGATGTTCATTAAATACATCTAACAAGATTAACATATTAATGCAGGGAACGTATATGCAGTGATTGCATATGAAGAAAATGAAGAGGATATAGATTATTACTTGTGTCGTTGTATTGAGGCTAAAAAGAAATTGGAGGCCCTAGTTATAGATGGAGAAAACATAGAATATCCTACAGGTTCGGTGGTTGTTACTGGAGAATGGCTTAGAAGGTACCCATTTAAGAATGTTGTAGTTTGGTTGTTTGAGGACTTCGACACGCATCAAAAGATTCTTCACTACTCAAACTGTTTTCACCTAAAATTGCACCCTTGTTGAACCTGATACTCAACACCTCAGTGTAACATGGGAATACCTCTAAAGATGTGGGTTTCTTGTAAACAAAGGTCAACCTCCAAAGAAGGCCGACTTCCTATGGTGTCACCTAAACTACTGATTCTGTAAAGGGAAAGGGGAAGAAAGAATACTTGTGATTAAACCTAACTCTATGGTGATACACCAAAATTTACTAAGAGGACATATAGCACAGTTTACACAAATGATTTCAATCAATGACAAAGCTTTGTCATACACAACTCAATCACATATGTTTTCTGCATAAACATTTCATGAAAAGGTTCATATGGCTATACCTCTAGAAGGAAGAAATAACTTCACAACTAGAGAATATTGCATTATAACACATCTCACAACCTACAAAATACATATTTCTCTACAGAAAGGTGCTAAAATAAGACATAACCACAAGAATCATACAGTTTCACAAGTAGTTCATCAATTATACGAATGCACACAATTTTAATAGAGAGATTGAAAAGGTAAATCGCTTATACTCATTGATTTCAATGGTGAAACACTGATATACATGCCTATCATGAGTTACAAAACAAAGCCTCTCTTCTGCAAAGAACTCCACAAGTTACAAAAAAGAAAAAAAGCACTAGGTAAGAACTATCTACAAAAAAGGCAAAAATGCCATATATACGAGAACCAAAATGTTGCCCGTTTGTTTTTTAGGGTTTACAAAATATCAGCCTCTAGAAAATAATTTTCCCTTAGATCTTTTTAATGAAGTTAATGTTATATCGGTGACAGATCGCCCTCAGGAATGGTCTCCTTGATTATTTTTTTTGCAACCACAACATTAATTTATGGCCTCTCTATCCACCTTCAATCCTCTTCTGCCGAGCTGCTTGAATGCTTTGAAGCCCTTATCATTAATGTTTATCCACCCTTTCTAGTTGACATCCCAGTTGTCTCTGTGGTCTCTGCCTTTCTGTTTACCGATGACACCTTCTGGATATCGAACTAATCCATCGCTTTATTCTTAGAGCAGATCCACGTCGCTTACGTTCTATTGATCTTCTGTACAGGGGTCAAACTACCACGGCTTTCCTGTAGCTTCCTCTGATTGGTTGAACAGATGTTACATGGGATCACCAGATGGTCAAAGTTTGTTCAGAATGAATTGCATGTCAGTGAGACACTAACTGTGTCTCCCCGATGTGATTATGCTCTTCAGCGGTTATCAGCATAGCTTGGGACTGTCGGCGGGACCTCATATTGAATGCAAAAGTTATATCGATACCACAGAAAACCATAGGAAAGAAAATCGTTATCGGTCAGAGGTCATGGCGAGCTCCAATCGGTCACACCGATATCACCTTTCATTGGCAAAACCATTGTTGTCAGCAAGACTCCACATTGTTGGCAAGACTTCTCATAGATATCAATCCCTCTAAGCAAGACCTTCGCTATCGGCGAGACCCTATGCCAAAGGAAATCCCCTTTGGTGAGCTAAGACCATTTCAGCAGGACCTTAGCGGGTCGGGAAGACCTCTCGCCAAGCTCAAGATCTTTGGGCGAGCTCATTTCATATCGGGGAGACCTCCATTGGTCGGGGAGACATCATAGCGAAGGCACCAACTTTCGCCGAGACCCCATCCTTTGGGGAAGACATCTCCCTGAGACCATTCGCTTTAGCGAGACATCCATCATTGGCGAGACCTCTCTCCGAAGCTACCACATTACGCCAAAGGAATTTCGCTTTCCCCAAGCTCCGATCATTTCTTTCGATGAGACCCCCATGTTTCAATGAGACATTATGCCGAAGGCAATCCCCTTCGGTGAGACTTCGTTCGGTCACCGAGACATTACAGTGAGGCCCACCTTTCTTTGCAATGACACTTCTTTTCACTGAGACTTCTTCGGGTCGCCGAGACTTTTCGCCGAAGGCACAACCTTACACCGAAGGCATCATCCCTTCGGTGAGACTTCACTTGGTCGCTGGGACCTCATGCCGAACTCAAATCTTTCTCCAACGCCACCCCTGTGAACAACTATCGGCATGACCTCCTTCTAAGTGGAGAGATACATGAAGACTCACGGCAACCCGAAAATCTTGGCAACTGGGGCACTTAGCCAAATAGAACGCACTGCTAGTCGGCAAGACAATAGGAGGGTCTTTTCGACCCCCATCTCTGATGAGTTTTGTGCTAAATCCAGTCGAGGCATGCCTTCCAACAGACCTCCCTGTGAAATAGCGTCAGATACATGACCTAACCCTTGATGCAAATGTCCCATTTGGCCTACAAGAACACCTGAAACATAATTTATCCTGCCTAATTGAGCCCGTCGGTGAAAATCGGGCAACTCAAACCTTGTCATCACCACCAATGTTCATTTGATCAAATATAAGGGCAGACCTGTGAACAAGAACTTATGGAAAGTGTGTGAGTTTTACCACCAGGCAATACTTGACACGATAAAGAGTAGAGTAGACCCGGATGGTTCCCTGGATTGATTGGTAAGTATGCACATTGAATTTGTAAAGACATGTTATTGATCATTGCTTTATTTCAAGCGTTTAAGTTTGATTGTATAAGGGTTTGAAAAATTGCATTAATGTAGATATGAAAAATTATTGGAGTGATGGCATGTAGCCTTAGGTGTGAACATGTGCAATTTTGAATGAATTTAAGTGGTTTTATGGTGCAGGAGCACCTACACCTTACTTTCACAATTGGAGCATTAGGTGTGTCTAGGGAGGTTGCAAAGTTTTTTTTATGTTTATTTGCTTTAATAAGGTCTATAAAGAATATTTTGTGTCTCATTGATCCATTTTTGTAAACAAGGTCAACTATGGGAAGCAATTGTCAATGATGACAAAAGGGGGTCTAAGTAGGTTCATGTTGATTTTTATGTATTAGGTCATGTTTTAGGGTCTCATAAGGTCTAATTAGACCAATATAGGTGCTTTAAATGTTTTGGAGGGTCAAATAGTAAAATAATGTAAAAGAAATCAAATGAGTTGTTAACAAATATAGGTAAACAAATGTAATTTAGCACTCCAATGACTAATAAGGGATTCAAAATTTAGTTTATTTCAGTTGTATTTGATCAAGAAACCTTTAAAAAGGTGGTGTTCATCATTTGTAACGTTGGCTTCATGTTTTTGTGAAGAAATCCAATTGAATTCTCATTGTTAGCAGCAAATTTCTGAATTTTCCAATCTTTTCTAGACCTATACGGTAACGTACAATCATTGCATTGAGTAATTTATTTATGATCAATGTAGTGGCATGAATATTTTGTGTTTTGCATCAGGTTTGAAGGTTTAATAGAGAATTTGAAGCATTCCATAGTTGTTTTCTTGTGAATAGCCAAGTATACCCTATTTTGGGGTTTTCTAGCCTTAATCATGTCTTCAAGACCCTTACACTGACTGTGCTCATTGTAACTAGTGAATTGGGTCTTATGGAGGATGTTTAGATGTTAGGGATATTAATTTATGTTGTGAGAATGGAATAAAGTAGACTAGGGTTGCTGTTTTTGTGAGTTTTGTGTAGAAAATGCATGTAAATGGGGGTTTTGGTCTAGGGTTTGGTGGAATCTGTCTGGAAGGTCATGTATTTTGAATAATTAAGCATGTACAAGGCTGTTGGAAAGTTTTCAAGTTGGTTTTGAGGTATGAGGAGGTCTGGAAGCATCATATTCAATAAACCCTCATCAATAGTGCATAAAACAAGGGTTTTTGAGTTTGGGGTGGATTTGGCCATAAAAGTGAAATCCAATTGTGGATTTTGTGTTTTTTGGGCATTTTAATTGCTTCCCCAATGTTTCAAAGGGTTTGGTGAAGGATAAAGGGCACTTTCTTTGAAAAAGAGGCCTATTTCACTAGTTTTTTCCATGGTAGGGGTATTGTATCTCCATGTTGGTCCAAAAGAGTTAATGTTGGGGTTTACATATGTTTTATAGCTTTGAAATGGGTATCTGAGTCCATTTTTTTTTTCCCATGTGTTTTGGAAGATATTGGAGTTAAAGGCCAAAAGCTAGATTTGCACCAGTACAAGGTTATATGGGTGAAAGTGAGAAAATATGTTTTTGATTGTTGTATAACTTTGGGGAATAGTTGAAATTTCTCTAATAGGCATTTTAATCTTGTTAGATGCCTCTTGAAGGTAGGTTGTCAATTTGGTTGAGTTTGACCCCCTGGATCTGCATCATTTTAGAGTGTGAATGGATGAAATCCTTTGGGGCAGTCATTTGTGAGTCTTTTGAGCATGTATAGACATCATATGGTATGTTTGGGGTGTTGGATGTGAGAGTTAATTTCACAGGAAGAGTGATTTTCAATAAGGCTCCTTGGAAAACCTAGGTTTGGTGGCTTGAGAGTGATGGTTTAGTGGATTGGTAGCTTCGTGAGCAGTTGGAGCTCTAAAAATTGTGAAATCTTAAGGTTGGTAACCTATTTAATGACTGTCCATGGTGTTTGACTTGATTGCAGGTGTTTGGGAAGGAGTCTCTTTGGAAAAGAGGCCTAATTGGCCTAGTTGCCCCTACAATACAATGGGATTTTGGAGAATACATTGAAAGACCCATCTCTAGGCCTTCTATGACCTTATGACCACTTCAAACACCCTTGTTTAAGCCTACACATGCTTAATAATCCTTAATATTATGTTTCCCCCAAACTTCACCCACTTTTAGACTCTAAAACCTCAAATTTCCATTAAAAAATGTGCTTCTCCCAACTAGGGCTTCATGCCCAAACATACACATGACCTCCCCAGTCCTTTCAAACCTTCAAACACATCAAACCCCACCAATCTCACTAAAACCAACTGGTTCTAACCTTCTTCAAAACAAATTCTTCAATCTGCTACTTCAACCCATGCCTTTTAGGCCTGAATTCATGCATTTTATACTTGATTATCATTTGAATTGTCATTAACGAAATTATATATTAACTTATATTTTTATCTTATTTTCCTCTTGTAGGAGTAGGTGTTGGAACATTGAAGGAGGAGTTGAAACACCTCAAGGAGGAGGTGTCGAAACAACTGAAGGAGATAAAGAAAAAGAGATGCCTAAAGAGGTGTGTTTGTTTTATTTTGTGTTTGGTAAATATGTCTCCTATGAAAATTGTATGCTAACTTGTATCACTTTGATTTTTTTGTGTTCACCTATATAGATTGACATTGCAAAAGTTGGTATGATTGGTTCTTTGAGAGGGGCATATTCTAGGACTCATGGCAGTTTGAAGAGACGTATATATATGAGGTAATCAAGATTTCAATTTTACAGTTCAATTATAATTCAATGTATATTGATTTTGATGTTAATTATTTAATTTTAAAATATATAATATAACTAATCTCAATTGTGGTTTGAATTTTTCTTGTGTAGTTACCTTCATAGCCAAAGAGTGCTTGAAAGAGGCTCCATTTTGATGATCAACTAGTAGTTTAGGATGAGATAGACATTTTGGCATGTATATTATGAATAGATATTGAGATGGCACATGCCGCACTTTGTAAAACTTTGTTTGAGTTGGTGTTGATGCCATTTTTGTATATGGACATACACTTTATTATTGAATAATTTCATATATAAAAGTTAAGAATTGAAATAATTTGTTCATCATGTGCATGTTTAACTATTCACAAATTTAATCTTCAGCAATGGTTAAATATCAATGTACAATATCATAAAAAATAATAGTTACATTATATAGTTGACAATCAAAAATAATGAATAATGGTTAAATTATATCATATATTGCTTAGTTATATTATGGTTAAATTATATAGTTTAAACAACTTTGAAGACAAGAACAATGGTAAAGTTTAACATTTTAACTTTAAAGTTTAAATACACATATATGTCATTGTCTTACACTGCATATTTCATATTGCATTATCATTACATATTGAAATACAAAAAATATTATAGTTTTATGTTGATAAACATGGCAAAGTGATGCAGAGCAGGGTGGAAAACTCTAAACAAACCAACTACCCTTTAATCTTCCTTCTAGATACAAAACACCATTGGATAGTCATGAGCAGGGTACATAAGCACTAAATCAACAATCATCTTCCAATGAAACAGTCACCAACACTCCAAACATCAAAACCCTCACTTTTGAAAAGTTTCAAAGGGATTTATTGAAAACCTCACCTCTAGACCTCTCCTCACCATTTGAATTCCTCCAACACCTTCAAATATGTCTTCCCTTGCTTAATTAACTCTTAGAAAGTGCTGCCCCAAATGTTTTTGGTAAAGGAGCACCTACACCTCAACCTCCATTTTGTATTCTTTGATGGTGAATAGGTTAGAAAGAGTATTTTTGAGTCTTTTGAGTGTTTTTCATCTTCAATAAGGTCTAATAAGACCATTGGATAGGTTCTAGGTTGATTTTTTGAGTTTTGAGTCAAAATGTGCAATAATGCAATCTTGCACTAAAAGTTGCTTTTGTAGCCTTTGAAGGCAAAAACATGAATTTGTATGTAAGTGTGCAAGGTTTGGGGTCTTGACAATGTAATAAGTCTGTTTCAAGGTTATTTGAATGGTTTTTTTGGTCATAGGTCTTTAGGATTGAAAATTGCTCCAAAATTGCAAAGTTGTCATGTTGTAAGTTGGTGTAATTTCACCATAATGATGTAATTTCACTAACCAACGGTTCCTTCTTTTAAAAAATTAGTTGAGGGTCATTTGGGAAGGTGGGAGAATGTTTAAAAATCCCCCATTGGGTCGAGTCTGGGCTGTTTTTGGCATTTTTGAAGTTTTGAAGCATTTAATAAAGAGAAAACTCTGTTTTTCTAGTTTTTGCAGCATTTTTTTACTGTTCTTTTGTTTGGTATAGAATGATACATAACCGTACGATATAAAAACCTTCATGGTTTGATAGAGGGAAGAGATAGCTTCATTTTGGCAGTGATTTGGATTCATTTCATTAATAATTAAGCAAGTTACATCAATTTTAGTGAAAGAGGGTCTGAAACCCTACCAAACAAGGGTTTGGTCACCAAAATGGTCATAATTCCCATTTCCACTGTGGGAAAAATCTAAAACTTGGTGAAATTTTAGGTTTAGGGCCCTTATTCATGCTAAAATTTGTTTTAGAATGAAAGATGGAGGCTTTCAAAAGTTATCTGATGCCCTAGGTCAGTTTTTCCCTTGTAAATGTATGAAAATGGTCTTTAGAATACACTTTTCATAGTTTTTTGAGTATTTGTGCAATACTAATGGATGGAAAGCATGGAACAGGTCTTGGGGAACCTGCTGGAGTCTTTTAAAGGAATTAGGGGTGTTGGGGTGTGCCTTGACAAGTTGAAAGCTTCATTGTAGAGGCCTAGTTAAGTCTTGTTTATGGCTTGTAAATCAATCTTTTGATACATTTGTTTTGGGTGTTTGATCCTGTGCTTTTGGGAACTTGTGGAGGATGGTTTTAGGAGTATAAAACCATGTTTCATTTTTTGGTTAATGTCTTTAATTAATTTTTATTTTGACTGTCCTATTGGTGAATGTTGCAAAGTTGCATGGGCTTGTGTAGGAGCGATGGAAGAATGGATGTTTTTGGGTGCAAAGTCTATTTGTTTGGTCATGTTGTGTTATGTGAAGAGTGTTTACATCATCCCCAAGTCATGTTGAGATGTTTGGTTGTGTGAGTCAAGTTGAGTGGTCAAGTTGCATTATTTTAGGTGTAAAATCATGAGGGTTTATTGAATCTAGTGCTTCCAAAATCTCCCAAGCCCTAAAACCAACTCAAACACTGTCCATTAACCCATACATGCTTAGAAGCTAAAAAAAAAAAGACTCCCATACAGATTTTGTCAAACCATAGACTAAAACCTCTTTATTCACATGCATTTCTCCACAAAACACTAAGGAACAACCAATATATATCTTCTTTATTCCTCTCCCTACACTCTAGTCATGCATCCTATATGTAAACCAGACTCCATAGGGTTCCTTACCAACCAACTTTGCAACTAAATTTCAAATGCTTAATGACCGTTGGGAACATAAACACACCATTACAAGTTTGTTAACATCACTTTTCCATACATGGCAATGTTTTTAACTCTTTGACCTTTAAATACATTGTAAACACCTACGACTCCTCTAAACCCATAATAATGGCTTAAAAATAGCCTTATTACATTGACAAGACCCCATCCTTATACAAACTTACTAAATCTCCATCAAAGGCTACAAAGATTCTTAAGTGAAAGAACACCATTTTTCCCACATTTTGACTCCAAAACCCAAAAGCTCAACCTATAACATAACTAATGGTCTTGTTAGACCTTGTCCATGACTAAAAGACTCAAAACATTCACTGTGAACCTACTGATCACCATTTACCATCAAATGAACATAATTGGAGGATGAGATGTAGGTGCTCCTGCACCAATTTAGGCCTAGGAGGCATAGCTTGAAGTAGTAGATTAAAGCAATAGTTTGGAAGAAGGTTAGAACCTGGTTGTTTTACTAGTATCAGGTGGAGTTTGATGTGATAGAAGGTCTACAAAGGCATGGTAGGTCATTTGGATGTTTGGGCTTGGTGCAAGAGCACCAACCTTCTCTCTATTTTCCATGAAGAGTTTGATAGCAGTGTGTGTGTTAGGGTATTTGTGTTGAGTCCATGAGTTCAAATAAGGTCCTAAGTGACAATTCTATGGTACTTGGTCAACTTTGAGGGGCTTATGTATTCATTTTGTAATGATTGTAAATCAAATGGAAAGGAGTGTCAAAGTTGTCAAGGTGGTTTCAAGGGTGGTAGTATATTGTTTTCTTGAATAAGACATGGTTTTTAGGTTAAAAAGGTCTCATTAGACCCATTGTAATAGGTTAGGTGATTAAAAGGGTAAAAAAGAGCAAACATTGCAAAGCATGTAATGATTTTATCAAATTGGGTAAAAGATGAAATTGTGATCTCCAATGGTCATAAGTGGTTTAAATTTTAGTTGGGAGGGAATTTGGTCATTGGTTGAAGAGGAGAAGCCTTTAAAAAGGAATTAGGACACTATTTGTAATGTTGGCTCGAAGTTTAAGGTATTGGCAATAAGAAAATTCTGGGTTTTCTTCATTTTTTTGTGTTTCTTTCACATTTTGCAGACCTGTAGGAGCCGTACAGACTGACATTTTCTATGTAATCTTTCATTTCTCACGGAGGACTGTGTTAGCCTTATTTTGCATCAAGTTTGATAGAATTTAATAAAGATTTGTTGAAGAAATCATTGTTTTCCTGTGACAGGCCGAGAGCACCCTGTTGAGGGTTTTGTGATAAAAACATGTCTTAAAGGGCCCTTACACCGACTGTATATGTTGTAACTAGTGTAATGGGCCCTAGGGAGTCTGATTAAGTTGTAGGTTACATGATTAGAGTTGTGGGGAAGGAACAAAGGAGATAAGCCTGCTGTCCTATTGATTTTTGTTAAAGAAAACACATGAAAATGGAGCCCTCAGCCTAGGGTTTGTGAAAATCAATGAGAGTGTGGAGTTTTTTTCAACTTTTGAGCACATAGGGGTTAGAATACACATGTTTGAGTTGGTGGCATGGTCTGGGAGGTTGTGCAAGTGGGATTTTGAATAAACCCTCTTAGTTTGGCATGAAATTGAGGGTTTTGTGGTTTGCTATGTTGGAAGGGTTAACCCTGGGAAAAAATTGTGGTTTCAAAGGTTTGAGGGCATAGGAAATGCTACCCCAAGGTTTCAAGGGCTTGTGAGAAGTTTAAAGATATGTTGCTTTGTAATTTAGGCCTAATCAGCCTAAATAGGTCAGCGTAGAAGGGGTGATTTTAGGAGGTTGGTCCAAAAGACTTATTTCTAACTTTGGGATATGTGTTACAAATCTAAAATGGGTGTTTGAAACCATCATATTTTTGTCAGGTGTCTTGGAGAGTATTTGAGTAAAAGGCCAAAAATTGAGTTTGCACTACTACTAGGATTCATGGGTGAAATTGAAAAATGGTGCTTCTGATTGTTGTCTAACTTGCAAGACTATTTGAATTGATTTAAAAGACTATTTTAATCTTGTTAGATTCCTCTTGAAGGAAAGTTGTCAATTTGATTGAGTTTGAGCCTTCGGTCTGCTGAATCCCTTAAGAATCTGAAGTGCAAAATAACTGCAAACTTCAGCATGACATTACTCAGACACCGTGAGTCTTAGAAAATTATCGTTAGATCCTATGGGATCATGTTGTGCCCCTCTACAATAACCTCTCTTGGTTTTCGCTATCTCAGAGGAATTTTCTTGTGGCGGCAAGATTTCTCTTAGGGAAAAAGTTGCCAAATGAAAGTAGTGAAAAGTTGCAAAGTGGCGCAAATTTCGTTCTATAACTTGTGTGACCAAAATAATTATTCCAACACATCCAAGTGGGTAATTTTACGCTAGGAATGGTCCTCTTTCACACCCAAATGTGCCGAATCACTCTGAGCTACGTTCAACTAGTTGAATCCCTTCAGAGTCCAAAGTGCAAAATGGCTGCAAACTTCAGCATGACATTACTCAGACACCATGAGGCTTAGAAAATTCTTGTTAGAGCCTATCGAATCATGTTATTCCCCTATACAATAACCTCTCTCGGTTTTTTCTATCTCAGAGGTGTTTTCCTATGGCAGCGAGATTTCTCTTAGGGAAAAAGTTGTCAAATGCAAGTAGTGAAAAGTTGCAAAGTGGTGCAACTTTCATTCTGCAACTCATGTGACCAAAATAATTGTTCCAATGCATCCAAGTGGGTACATTTATGCTAGGAATGGTCATCTTTCACACCCAAATGCACCAAATCGCTCCGAGCTACATTCAATCGGCTGAATCCTTTAAAAGTCCAAAGTGCAAAATGACTGCAAACTTTAGCATGATGTTACTCAAACACCGTGACACTTAGAAAATTCTTGTTAGATCCTATGGAATTGTGTTGTTCCTCTCTACAATAACCTTTCTCAAATTTTTCTATCTCAGAGGCATTTTCCTATGGCGGTGAGATTTCTTGTGGGGAAAAAATTGTCAAATGCAAGTAGTGAAAAGTTGCAAAGTGGTGCAACTTTCATCCTGCAACTTATGTGACCAAAATAACTGTTCCAACGCATTTGAGTGGGTAAATTTACACTAGGCATGGTGCTCTTTTGCACTCAAATGCGCCAAATCACTCCGACCTATGTTCAACCAACTGAATCCCTTAAGAGTCCAAAGTGCAAAGTGGCTGCAAACTTCAACATGATGTTACTCAGACACCATGAGGCTTATAAAATTCTTGTTAGATCCTATGGAATCATGTTGTACCCTTATACAATAACCTCTCTCATTCTTTTCTATCTCGGAGGTGTTTTCTTGTGGCAACGAGATTTCTCTGCGGGAAAAAGTTGTCAAATGCAGGTAGTGAAAAGTTATAAAGTGGTGCAACTTTCGTTCTGTAACTCGTGTGACCAAAATAATTGTTCCAACGAATCTTAGTGGGTAATTTTACACTAGGAATAGTCCTCTTTCACACCCAAACATGCCAAATCACTTTGAGCTACATTCAACCGACTGAATCCCTTAAGAGTCCAAAGTACAAAAAGGCTACAAACTTCAGCATGACGTTACTCGGACACCGTGAGACTTAGAAACTTCTCGTCAGAGCCTATGGAATCATGTTGTTCCCCTCTACAATAACCTCTCACAATTTTCTCTATCTCAGAGGCTTTTTTCTTGTGGTGGCGAGATTTCTCTTGGGAAAAAAGTTATCAAATGCAAGTAGTGAAATATTGCAAAGTGGTGCAACTTTCGTTCTGCAACTCGTGTGACCAAAATAACTGTTCCAATGCATCTGAGTGGGTACATTTATGCAAGGAATGGTCCTCTTTCACACCCAAACACACCGAATCACTCTGAGCTATGTTCAATCGGCTGAATCCCTTAAGAGTCCAAAGTGCAAAATGGCTGCAAACTTTAGCATGATGTTACTCGGACATTGTGAGGCTTAAAAACTTCTCGTTAGAGCCTATGGAATCATGTTGTACCCCTCTATAATAACCTCCCTCAGTTTTTTCTATCTCAAAGTTTTTTTCTTGTGGTGGCGAGATTTTTTTTGGGGAAAATTTTATCAAATGCAAGAAGTGAAAAGTTGCAAAGTGGTGCAACTTTCATTCTGCAACTTGTGTGACCAAACTAATTGTTCCAACTCATCTGAGTGGGTATGTTTATGCTAGTCATGGTCCTCTTTCACACCCAAATGTTTTGAATCACTCTGAGCTACGTTCAACCAGTTGAATCCCTTAAGAGTCTAAAGTGCAAAATGGCTGCAAACTATTGTATGACGTTACTCAGACACCGTGAGGTTTAGAAACTTCTCGTTAGAGCCTATGGAATCATGTTGTACCCCTCTATAATAATATATCTTAGTTTTTTCTATCTCAAAGGCGTTTTCCTATGGCGGCAAGATTTCTCTTAGGGAAAAAGTTGTCAATTGCAAGTAGTGAAAAATTGCAAAGTGGTGCAACTTTCATTTTGCAACTCGTGTGACCAAACTAACTGTTCCAACATGTTCGAGTGGGTAATTTTACACTAAGCATGGTCCTATTTTTCACCCAAATGAGTCGAATTGCTCCGAGCTATGTTCAACCGACTGAATCCCTTAAGAGTCCAAAGTGCAAAATGACTACAAACTTCAGCAGGATGTTACTCAGACACCATGAGGCTTAGAAAATTTTCATCATAGCCTATGGAATTATGTTGTGCCCCTCTACAATAACCTCTCTTAGTTTTTTCTATCTCAGAGGTGTTTTCTTGTGGTGGCCAGATTTCTCTTGGGGAAAAAGTTGTCAAATACAAGTAGTGAAAAGTTGCAAGGTGGTGCAACTTTCATTCTACAACTCATGTGACCAAATTAACTATTCCAACGTGTCTGAGTGGGTATGTTTATGCTAGGTATGGTCCTCTTTCACACCCAAATGGGCCGAATCGCTCTGAGCTACGTTCAACTGGCTGAATCCCTTAAGAATTCAAATTGCAAAATGGCTACAAACTTCAGCATGACATTACTCGGACACCGTGAGGCTTAGAAACTTATCATCAGAGCCTATGGGATCATGTTGTTCCCTTATACAATAACCTCTTAGTTTTTTCTATCTTGGAGGCATTTTCCTATGGCGGTGAGATTTCTCTTGGGGAAAAAGTTGTTAAATGTAAGTAGTGAAAAGTTGTAAAGTGGTGCAGCTTTCATTCTGCAACTTGTCTAACCAAACTAACTATTCCAAGGAATTTGAGTGGGTAAGTTTATGCTAGGAATGGTCCTCTTTCACACCAAAATGCGTTGAATCGCTTCGAGCTATGTTCAACTGGCTAAATCCCTCAAGAGTTTGAAGTGCAAAATGGCTGCAAACTTTAGTATGGCGTTACTCCGACACTGTGAGGCTTAGAAAATTCTTGTCAGATCCTATGGGATCATGTTGTTCCCCTCTACAATAACCTCTCTCGATTTTCACTATTTCGGAGGTGTTTTCCTGTGGCAGCGAGATTTCTCTTGGAGAAAAAGTTGTCAAATGCAAGTAGTGCAAAGTTGCAAAGTGGTGAAACTTTCGTTTTGCAACTCGTGTGACCAAACTAACTATTTCAATGCATCTGAGTGGGTACGTTTACGCTAGGCATGGTCCTCTTTCACACCCAAATGCGTTGAATCACTCTGAGCTATGTTCAACCGGTTGAATCCCTTAAGAGTCCAAAGTGCAAAATGGTTGCAAACTTCAACATGATGATACTCGGACACCATGCGCTTAGAAACTTATCTTTTGAGCCTATGGGATCAAGTTGTACCCCTCTACAATAACCTCTCTCAGTTTTTGCTTGGAAGGAAAATTAGCATGTCTAAGTCAAGAGAAAGTCTACCCAATCTTGGCAAGGCACAAGCAAAGTTTGTCATGCCCATGGTGAAGGAAAATGTCTAAGATGATGCAAAGTCCACATGGGAAAGAAAAGCTATGTCCAAAATGTTGTCAAGTCTGCCCTTGGCTTGAATAATGCTTGTCCAAGACAAAGGTAAAGCCTGCCCAACTCAAAGCATACATGGAAAAGACAACATAAAGTCGGCCCAACTCAAAACATACATGGCAAAGAGAACTTAAAGTCCACCCCAAGCTGAAAATAGGAGATGGAAAACATATCTTGAAGTCCGCCTTAAGCCAAGATCAAAGGGGACATCCAACACGCTAAGATGGTGCCTCGTCATCTTCCAACCAATCAAATTGTTCCAAGCTAGCATGTCTAGGTTCAATGAACCCGACACTTCATAATGCAACAACTTTTATTGTTTGTTTATATTTAGCAGAGGACAAGTGTCCCCAAATGTAATTTTCTCATTGGTCGAGAGGTAGTTAGTTGTGACAAACCCTAATTAGGGTTTTATTTTTTAATCTCGGTCATTGATTCAAAATCGATCTTGGCCATTGAATTGTATTCGAGGAGCCTATAAATTGAGCTCACCCCTCATTTGTAAAAAATGGGAGCATCCATCACATACTACTAGTTCACTACCTTGTCTATGCTTTCGCTTACTATTATGCTTTGATAGATTTTTTCCAAGCATCCATTGCTTGTCTGAAAGCACTTGTTGTAGGCTCTTAGCCATAGTAGCAAGACAATGAACTGTTTGATAAAATGCTTTGGTAGACATGTATGAAAAATGTGGTAGCATAGACAAGGTAGTAATCTATTTGAAAAAAATGCCTCAAAGAAATGTGGTCTCATGGGGATGGAATGCCATGACAATCCAAGGAATTTGCTTGTCATGGCATTCCATCACCATGAGACCCCATTTCTTTGAGGCATTTTTTCAAATAGTTCACTAGCTTGTCTATGCTATTGCTTCTTATTATGCTTTGATATATTTTTTCCAAGCATCCGTAGCTTGTTTGCAAGCACCTATTTTAGGCTTTTAGCCATAGCATCAAGGCAGTGAATTGTTTGGTAAAATGCTTTGGTAAACATGTACGAAAAATGTGGTAGCATAGACAAGGAAATGAATTGTTTGAAAAAATGCCTCAAAGAAACATGGTCTCATGGTGATGGAATGACATGAAAATCCATAGCAATTTGCTTGCCATGGCATTCCATCACCATGAGACCACATTTCTTTCAGGAATTTTTTTCAAGCGGTTCATTGCCTTGTCTATAGTATTGCTTTCTATTATGCTTTTGATAATTTTTTTCCAAGCATCCATAGCTTGTTCGAAAGTACTTGTTTTATGCTTTTAGCCATAGCAACAAGCCAATGAACTATTTGACAAAATAATTTGGTAGACATGTATGAAAATTGTGGTAACATAGACAACGCAGTGAACTATTTGATAAAATAGGTCAAAGAAATTTGGCCTCATAGAATGCCATTATAACAAAATGCAATTGGTAGCTGCTCCTACTTATTAGTTATGCAATGTGAAGTAATTGCATAACTGCTTAGGTTGACTTTGTAAAAACTATATTGTAATTGAAATTTTTTCATCTATCAACATCTAGTTATTAGTTATGCAGTGTGAAGTAATGTTTTGACTTTGAAAGATGTGCAATAAAATGTAATCAACCATATGAATATAAACTACAAAAAATTATTTTTTACAATTCATTAGTTAAAATATTTATTTTATTTGCTCTCTATATCTCTATATGCTATGGAAATACCTTTCAATTTCAAAATAAATAGATTTTATCTCTTGTTCTACATTTTTTTACGTTTTTTTAATATGATTTTTTCCTGACTTTTTAAAAAACTCTTATACTTTTGGTTTGTCAAATTGTTCCCCAAAAGATTTTTGCTGCTATGCATTCAAAGCATGAATCATACACGTGAATACATGCACTATATGTGAAGTATACATGTGAATAAGTGAAACATACATGCGAATAAGTGAGGCACAAGTAATTGACGCATTCAAAACAATACAAACCACTAGGAATGGAGCTTATTTACACAATACACTTTAGATGGAGCTTATTGAGCAATCGACAGTAATTAATTAAGCATTATATGTAAAAAAAATCCATGCCTACAACATTCAAGCATATGATTTACACAATACGCATGATAACATCATTCAAGAATGGCAATAGCAAAATAAGATTTTTTTAATCAAAAAGCCGTAAGGTATATACAATGTGATATATTGATAAAAGTATATAGAATATACCCAAAAGAGCCATACAGGCTTAGTACAAAGGATCCATATTATGGACATAAAATGTCACGTATATATCACTTTTACAAAATATATGTTCCAAAATGCCACATAGGCATACAACAAACAACCCTAATACAATCATTTCCCTCTAGGGGAAGGAAATAGATCTTGTGCTGCCTTCGAAATTCAGCTGGATGGAGTGATTGTTGGTTCTCTGGTCTTTTAGACATGCTCGCTAGTCCTCCTGTCTTCACTCTAGACCTTCAACTGATACCATAAAATGTAAAGATGTTAATACACATAAATTGAATTGTGGAACGACATATAAATATAATCACTTACCGCATACAGATAGTCATCATTCACATTTACATCATTATTACGTCCACGATCTAGAGTGACAACCACCTATAGCAACCATCAAGATAGAAAGTAAGCTACACAAAAGTATCGTGAAAATTGTCTATAATAGACCATAAAAGAGAAAATATAATGTCAAATCGACATATCTGTTGCATACCTCTCTCAATGGATCAAAACTGGCTATTTTTGCAGCAACTCTGTGGTCCATCATGCCACCAACATCACTAGGGCCGTTTGATGTCAACATCTAAAAATGGTAAATGAAAGAGTAAATGGTAGGGTGAACTATTGAATGTTAATGGGATGGGATTAGGAAGGAATAAAGGAACAAAAAGTGAATTAGGAGAAGATAATGTGACACGATCAAGGAATACAAATGCAATGTTTGTGTTTCTAATCACTTTTTTAGATTTGTTTATGCAAAATTATGAAAACTAGCTAACATTGTTTTACAACACCATTATTGAATAAAGGCTACCTGAGTGTAAGGTCCTTAAGGAAATGAATTGCGATGTGTGGAGGTCGAAGGTCTACTAGGAAACTGTTTGAAATCCAAAGCATGTGATGAGACAAACATTCAAATATAAAATTAAACTGTTCAAATGCAATAATAATATCTTTAATCCTAGTTGCATACATGTGGACTCAACGTTGAGAATGAATAATGGTTTGTAGGAATGGGGCACATCTCATGAACACTCCAACCTTGAAATTTCATCAAATCAAAATTCTACTAATTTACTTATTCTTAAATTTCAAAATATAATTTAATAAACAACGTTAAATAAACTTGATAAATTTTACCTAATTGTCAATTCCGAATGTATCATTCAACAAATTAGCTGTGAAATCCATCTCCTCTACAACTGATGTAGGTTGTGTAGTTGCATCCCAAGCACTCTAATAATCGTATGTGCAAACTGCACCACAACCGCCACAATGGTGGGGTGGAGCTCGGGGCCTACACATATCCTCCACACTAGGCTAGATACTAGAGGCCTCACACACTGTAAAATGGTCTAGGTGAGTGAGCCAATTGACTCCATTGTGTCCACCTCTACACTATCCTTAACAATGGAAGGAATGACGACATGCTCCACCATGGGTTTGGCCAAGGGTCTCGATGCCAACTATGAATTACGTCGTGGAACAAGTCTATCATGTGTGGAGCCCCCACCTCTACCCTAAAAGTCTAAGACGTCAAAATAATTTGGCATCTTATTGAGGATAAACTCACAATACAGTTTCCTCAAAAAGTATTGTGGTACCTCATGGTTATTGCATGTAGGTTGGTCAAATACCATCCACCACCGCTCCCAAAATTTATTTTTAATTAACTCATGGTGGCACCAATGGATGGGGAACTTGTTGCATGTATGAGACAAATGTGCATTGGTTTTTGGGTCTGTAAATAGGGCACACAAATTAGATTTGCTAATTTTTTGTTTTTTAACATCTGCATATGACAAGCCTCTAGCATAATATTGTCTCATCTCATGCCTCTTATTTGACCAAAAATTTATTTTCTCACTCATTTCTCCTACATGAGATACAATTGACTTCAATGATTCAACAATCCCTCTCCTATAAGGGTGGGTTTCGGCATGCTCGGTTATTCTTCCAATTAATTGTTCAATGTCTCTTTTATTGTTTTCAATTTGATTTAGAATATTTTCTTGTGTTTCTTGAGGATGCCTATGAATTGATGGAGGGGTTTCAGGTTGTTCTTGAATAGGAGGCTCTTCCTGAGGGGGTGATTGTGAATTCTCAAAGTTTCGAGGTGGAGATTCATTCCCTAATAATTAGAACAAAATTTTATTGTAAAAACCTCTTTCAATCAGCATTCTAAATCAAATTCAAAATAAATTGAATAAAAATACATACCTCTTCACAATCTTTGATGTCTTTGACGTGTTGGTGGCATCCTCATGAAAGATAGCAAGCTAACGATGCAAATAATGGATGATATTTGGCGAGCGCGAGTTGCAGACCTCCAATCCTCCAAGACGAGTCGCGAGTTGAAGACAAATGAGGGTTTGAAATACAATTTGGGGTTTTTATTTTGCTTTTCCATTTGGCACATGCCAAATGGCTTGGAGTCATTTGGCGTGCGCCAAATGGCCAATTTCGGCCTTTTTTTGCAAATTTTTACAATTTGACACCTAAATTGTGTCACAGATTGGTGCGCTTACCCATCTCCATAATCAGATTCATCATCAAATATACTTGCATCTCCTCTAACATAGTAACTTTTCTTAATCATCTTACCTTTGTTCTCCCTATTTTTGTTATTCAAAACTTTGTTTGGACATTTAGAAGCATAATGAATCATCTTTCCACAACTAAATAATTTGAAAGGAAACTTACCACTGTACTTTCTAGTACCCTTTTTCATTCTTCTCACAAAGTTAACATCCATGTCATCAAGATCCTCCTAATCTGATTCCACTATCTTCTTTGATTTGTTAGCCTTAAAAGTAGTCTCAACTTTTGCACTACTTGTACCAAATTCTCTCATTTCAAAAGTAGTTAAAAGAACCATACAACTGATCTCTAGTATATTGATTCAAATTTTGTAATTCTTCAATAGCAAAAACTTTATGGATATAGGCTTTAGGAAGAGTTCTAAGTACCTTCTTTACCAATTCTTCTTTTGGTTCTCCACTAAGACCTCTAATGCCATTGGCAACTTCATCCACCTTCTGCAAGTAGCTTGTGATATTTTCATCTTCAAACATTCATAGGGTCTCAAACACGATCTTCAAATTCTACATCTTATCTTGCTTGATCTTATCATCTCCTTCATAAATGCTTTCTAACTTCACCTGAATTTATCTAGCAATTTTTAGATTCATAATTTTCACGAATTTTCAGAATTGGAAAGACCACTTAAGAGAGCATACCTTACTTCACCATTGTTTTCATAGGCCTTGATATTAGCATCGGTGCTTGGACCATTTGTGGGAGAAATATATCCTCTTTCAATAGACCTCCAGATTTGAAATCCAAGAGAAATAAGAAAACCTTCCATCCTTGTCTTCTAGAATGCATAATTTGATCCATCAAATATATGAACATCTTTCTTGTGCACCATCCTAGATCTATCTCAACTGGTTAAGCTTTCTTCCAAGGAATCTTGCTCTAATACCAATTGTTGAATGTACAAGACAACTAAGGGGGGTGAGTCAGTTGTACCTTAAAACTTCAAAACCCTCACAAACATTCAGATCCACATTAATCCAATTAACCCTTAATCTAAATTATAATGATTCATCATGAAAGAACATAAAAAAAATAGAATCAAACCAAGACCATACATAAAGGAACACCAAATTTACATGGAAAACCCAAGATGGGAAAAACCACAATGAGGATAAACTCACAATATAAAGTAATATCAACACAAAATACAATAGAGCCCACTATCAGAGGGCTCACTACCTAAAATAAAGAAAGGCTCACTGCTAGAATAGAAAATAAGATAGATAAGAGTGTTATAATGATAAATCCATCTAAATATAATAAAGAAATCCACCACATCATCACTAGCACCTTCACAGTCTTTCTGAAGAATTATAGACACCTTCTACTCACTCCATTCAGTAATATAACACATGAAAGCTCACATTGCACTTCACAAATTCACACTGTAGTGTAAAAAAATGTATCCCTTTACATTTTCACACTTGTTTGGGCCCTCCCTTCTAAAACTGGGCTTCTTTATGCCATATTGGTCCTATTTTGCATCCACAAGCCTTATTTAATGCATCTTTCTGAGGATAATCCTGTCACTTATCTAATGACCAATCATAATTTAATGCTTTTGGGTTGCGTGTCTCATATTTAGTGATCTAGGACTCATACACCACCTTGGGCGTATGGGTCCCACCTAAGTTTCGAGGCATGAACTTGAATTTGGCATTAAACTTAACCTTTCTTGAAATTTGTGTCCCAAGCTTAGCCTACTAGGACTCATACACCCCAATTGGCGTATGAATATCACTTAGCTTGAACCTATTTTGAATTTAAATTCTTGGTAGAATTTTATTCTCCTAGATCTGATGTCAGTTTATAGTGTTGTAATTTTGGGAAATTTGGCATAAACAAGTATAAATACAAGGTTATTTCACATAATTTCATCCTATAAATTCATAAGAAATCAAGATCACTTGCACAAGAGTTCATAAGAAAATTCAAGAGTTGATTATCAAGAATTTTGGAGCTATATTCAAGAATCAAGCATCATGTCAAAGTCATCATGCATCATGTGTATTTTTGAGCTAACATTTGTGATGTAGGTTCTTATCATTCAATCAAGCATTCAAATCAAGATCCATAGCATAAAATCAAGAGTCAAGATCTACATTCATGCTAGCCATTTCACATTATAAGTTTGCAGCCTTTGTTACAAGGGTTTGGTGAGTTGCAACATAGCTTATTTGTTCATTCATCATTCCTTCATTCTATTTCTTTTCATTTCAAGATTTGATTACTAAAACAAGGTTTGACTAAGGAAAACCCCTATCCACTAACAAAACAACATTTTTCCCTCTTTGATGTGTGATTTGTAGATTTAGGTTGAAGACCCATTGAAGATAAATATTGGAGAAAGTTGTCAAAGTTGTCATCTTTTTTACAAGATTACAGAAAGTCACCTACAGGTCAGAATTCAAAGTTTCAGACTCGGAGATCGGGAGGGAGAGAAGCTATAGGAGATCAATAGAGGAACCAAAATTTTAGATCAACCCTGATACTGGGAATAAATCACCACTTATGGCGTATGAGTCCTAGTATACCAGTTTTCAGACATTTTTTGTAGATCCTAGTTTACCAGTTGTAGATTCTAGTTTATGTCTGAAACCCCAAACTGGGACTAAATTTCCCAGTATGGCATATGAGTCCTAGTGTTCTTCAAAAGTCATAATTTCAAGATTTCAAATCTTGTTTCAAGCATCTTCAACTTTCTATGTCCACCTCTATTCATTCTTTTGATTTTAAGTTTTACTTTCTAGGTTATATTATAGTTACATTTGCATATCATTTACATCCATTTATTTATAGGACTTTGCTTAGTGGTGAACCCCCTTTAATCTTTAATCACACCCTAGGAAACCATCCTCACCCTAGACCATTCCTCAATCAAGTCAATTTGTTGAGGGATCTTGGTTTCCTTGAATGAAATAGAGCAAAATAGGGTCCACTAATTTGTCCATCTCCTAAAAGGTGGGCACACCCTATTTTCCTTGGTTTCATTTTGGTGAACCTAGCCTTTGGAAACCTTATTTCTAATTCATAGTGCATTTTAATCCTAGATCTAGCTTACATTAGTTTTGCATTAGGTCTTACATTAGTTAATTTGCATTTAGGGCTTCTAAATCTTGCATTAGTGAAAGTGCATGTAGGTTGCATTTTTCATCTTTCATCATTTAATTTCATTTGAAACTAGTAATTGCACATAGTCAAGACATCATACAAGTTAGAAACCTCAAAATTCACTTAGAATTTATTGAATTTAGTGAAAAACCCCTAATTTGGGACTCATACACCCCTCTAGGCAATTTAGCCTAGTACAGGTTGTTTTACCCAAGTTCTAAGAATTATGTGTTGACTATTTTTTAGCATTTGAACCCTTAAAAAACCCTAATAGGGACTCATACACCCCTTTAGGTGATTTAGTCTCGTGTTAGACCTGGAATTGCATTTTACAACATTAAGAACCTTGTGTTTTGTGCTTCTATTTGTTGTTGTTAGATTTTTGTTCCACTTTATTGAGTTTTTGTTGCATTCATTTTTTAATTTGGTGCATTTGTAAACATAAGAATTGGACTTAAGGAATATCATTTATCTTGTGTTCATTGAATTTATCTTGCATTCCTTGATTGTCCTTTGCATGAGCTTTACAAATTGGTGTCCTATTGCTAATACTATAGTGAGATGAAGTTCTTAACTTATGTCATCCTGTGATAGCGCACTCGTCATGGATCTTGGGTTATTTATCTCTTTCACTCATAGTGTTGACACTAGTTGACTAGGTATGGACCATACCCTTAATAACTCTTTGCCTTCAAGTAGTATGACAAGCATTGAAACAATGGTTGCTAGTGTTCCTCAAGAAAACATAATCCAAATCCATGAAGAGTTAGCAAACCTACAACATCAAGTGAGTATTGAAAACATTTCCAACACTACTATTCCTACCATAGATAACATATATCACATGATTGAAAGTGAAGGAGTAGAACTTGTGCATAACCTAGCTCAGATTTTTGGAAATAATCTTACCTCAATGACTACTTGTTCTCAACATTCGAACAATGTCCAAAGTTAAGGAGGAACCCAAATTCCTCCTCCTACAACCATTGCCTCTATTCCCACCTATACCAACCCTCAATTTACAACAACGATGCAATCTACTAGTAATGTCTTTCCTACCTTGGGTATTTCCACTAGAAATCCTTGTACCTTTGTGGAATCTCACGTCATGTCTCCTACCACTTTACGTCCCATAAGAATTCCATTCACTTCCCCCTCGAACACATATACAACTCCAACATATTCACCACCATCTCAAAACACAACCAATAATGTCATCCTTAACCAACTTTTGCAAAATGTTTCATCCCTTCAAAAGAAAATTTCCACCATAAACTAAAATCAAAATGGAAAAACTTCATACTATGTCAAAAGAAATCCCTTATCCTTGGAGATATTGAGAACATCGATACCACAAGGTATAGATATTTCTAGGTTTGAGAAATATGGAGGGAAAGGAGATCCTTCTAACCATGTTTCCACTTACACGCCTTATGTTGTTATTTTGTCCTTGAGGATAAGCTCTTGGCTAAGATTTTACCTAGGTACTTGAAAGATACCGCTTTAGAATGGTTTTCCTCGTTATCAAACAACTCAATTTATTCATTCAATGAAATTGTTGAGGCCTTTATAAACCATTTCCAAGTGCACATGGACCCTAAGATGACATTAGTTGATTTGATGAGATGTAAGCAAAAAGATGATAAAAAGGTTACTAACTTCATTTCACGCTACCAATTGCTTTATTCCCAAATTGATATAAATATTCGCGATCCCCACCTTCAACAAATGTTCATTGAGAACTTATAAACTAAAATACAAGATAAGCTTGGCATGATGAAATTTCCTTCATACACTTGTGTACTTCCCTTCCTAATTATCAAAACTCGGTTAGTAGTTGTGAAACGAAACCCATCTCTACCCATCTCGAGAAGTCTAAATCCATGAAAACATAATAAAATATCCCTTCAACTAAATCCCCCTGAACCAACTCAACATGTTGACTCCCAAGTGGCTGTTATAAAGAAGACAAGTCCTTTTACATTTGGGGATCCAGATAGACAATTTACTCCCTTACTTGATATCCTCCATAACACAATGTTACAACTTCTAGAACAAAAAATGATTTCATTACCTCCCATTAAAACTCCCTATCCTAATAAGCCTTTACCTCCAAACTTTAGATCGAATTCCTATTGCCATTATCACCAACAAAATGG
Source organism: Sequoia sempervirens (assembly GCA_007258455.2). NCBI lineage: Eukaryota > Viridiplantae > Streptophyta > Pinopsida > Cupressales > Cupressaceae > Sequoia > Sequoia sempervirens. The sequence goes on along the minus strand of VDFB02262335.1, from coordinate 110,335 downwards.
ACACAACATAGAACATTGTAAGCATGTTAAACATCTTGTGCAAGACCTTATTGATTCTGGTTGACTTCAAATTAGAGGTGTTAATGATCAAGGAAATATGTTTGTTGCCCCTCCTAACCAAAACTTGTAAATATTTACCAACCTTATGTCGAATCATGATATTTCATTTGTCAAATCTAGTGAAATTGAGAAGAATAATGTGATGAATGCTGACACACATGATGACAACATGGATACTATTGAACAAGGTTGTATAGATTCTATTAAACAAAGTCCTATGGATGATATGGTTGGATTGATCAAAATTATACCTCGTAAGGGATGAACTAAAAAGCCTCTTGACATTGATTTCTCATCTAAAGATATCATTAGAAATGCACCTGATGGTCCTCTTTACATAGCTGATTGAATCAATGACAAGCCCACTAATGGGATATTAGTTGATCCCATCTGTGGAGAGAATGTGATCACTAAAGAATTCTTACTTGTGCATGAACTCTATCAAGAAACATGTGATAAACTGAAAGAATGGATAAAAACACATAATTGTTTTGCTTGCCCTACAAGGGGATCGATTACCCTTCCTCTAAAAATCAGACCAAAACAATTAGATATCTCATTCTCCATCATCGCGACTTTGGATAAATTCTATGTGAAGCTTGGTTATCCATGGCTACGCTCCATGGAATCCATCCCATAAGTCATGCATAAATGTTTAAAGTTTCCCTTTGACAATGAAATCTTTACTGTGCACCATAGTGGCTTTAACCCTGTGTCTTCTCATGGGAATTTTTCATTGGATTTATTTCGTCCTAAGCCTATGGAACCTATTGAACCTCGTGGACTTATTTTTCAAATCCTATCAAAAGTTTAAGGTGAAATGCATAGCAAAAATATCCCTTAGAAACATGCCTCAACCCATGATTGAGCCTTCTATCCTTGACAAAACTATGATTGAACCAAAAGACATTCTAACTAATCAAGACCAACCTAAGACAAACCCTTTTCCTATGTCTTATAAATGACCAAGAGACAACCAAAACAATCCCATCATGCCTCCTAAGATAAAACAAGCTTACAAAGCTAAAGAGAAAGTGGTTCAACAACCTCCTATGGTTCCTTCCATTCTTCCCCTTAGGGACGAAAAGAAACCTATGGTTGATAAACCCCCTCCTACACAAACACAACTTGAAAACTATACTAAAAGAAACAAAAATCCTAGAGAGCTCAGGCATAGACATCATGCTCTTGCTCCAAGGTTAAACAAAGAGAACAATAAAGAAAATCAACATCCAAACTTGACTAAAGCAATACATGACGAGTCTGTCTCTTCACCACAACAAAAAGATCCTATATCGCAATCACAACAAGAGCTAAATACTTCTTTAGACATTATCATTCGACCTCCTGTTGTGATTAACTTAGATGATGATGAGATTCTTAAAATTTATGAAGAAGTGCATAATGAATTGAATTCATTATTTTCCTCTTCTATGAGCTTAAATGACAATTCTCCTAAGAAGAGTGTTGAACTTGGTGATGAACCCAGTATTGCACTTGCTATTGTCCCTTTGGCTAGTTGTCTGCCTTTCGTATACAATGAAAAATATTGAGATGTAGACAACGTGTTATAGGTTGACTCACATATGCCTTAATACTCTTGTTTTTACCTTTCCTTTTCATGCTTCTTTTATGTGATTGCACATGCATAATTTGATCCCCTATACACTTATGTTTGATGTACCTCTCTCTTTGTGCATTCCTCTATTTGTACCTACATTCTTCTCTATGTCATAATCATTTATCTTTTCATTTCTTTATGTTATATCCCTTATATGATTTTTGGATTTCATTGTGAAAGAAACCCCTTTCATGACGTAGATTTATTTGGAAAAATATGACTTGGCATAGGGCTTTCTGAATAAGCTCTCATGTCCTCTTTATTGTTAGCATTTATCATTTGCTAATTTAAAGTAATTGCTCATAACATGGTGTTTAGCAGTTTCTTTAAAGTGGGGGCATACATTGGCATTATTCTTTTTCATTTTACAACTCATGTTTCATTGTGTAGTATTCTTACTTCATGTGATGTGTCTTTCACTTTATGGTGACATTGGTTGTGATGTCCTTCAAGAGCGTGATATCTCTTAGCATATTATATTCCTCTTAGTGGCTTGATGTGACACCTTACATCCCCTAAGTTGTGAATATTATATTCTTCGATTGGTCCTCTCTTGGAGACATTAGGCACAATGTTCCCTAAGTCAAGACATAACATGAACTAAGCAAAAATCCTTTGAACATACCTTACACTACTTTTTGTATTCACACTATAGGTTATATGGCCACCTTGCATAACACACTTTGCTTTCCTATAGAGCCATCTTGTTTTTTCATAGGTGTCAAGCATACAAAGATTTTCTTGCCTTGTGAATCCTTCTATTCATGTTGTGTGGTGCCTTATCAAAGTTATCAAGAGGTATAGATTTGGTATGGTTACTGTATGGGAGCCGAACTTAGGCATGAATTTCCCATAGCCACTTTCTTGTCTGTGTGAGCACATATTGGCCGCATGCGTATGTGTCTCTCTGGGGCCTCACTTAGTGGACATCTTGAGGTTCCACTAGCCCTTGTGAGTGTGTGTTTGGTTTGCATAGTGGACATCGTGTTCCACTTGTAAACATTTCTTGGAAAAATAGCTTAGGTCTAATCCATATCGTGTTGGACAAATGGTCAAAGCTTGATCCACACCTTTTGTTTTTTTTTTCTTTCTTCTTGATGTCATTGGTAGTGCATGCTTGTGCTTATTTTTTCTCCTTACATTATTTACATGTGTGTTCTTTTGTGCCTATGTTGGTTTTCCATGGTATCTTGATCCTGGGGGCTTGTGCAACTCTCTTGATCGTTTTCATCCTATCTCACTAGCATTGGTACAATTGGACCCCTCTTGATATGAGTATTGTCTACTTTAGTGTGAGTTTGAAGCAAGTTCCTCTCACTAAAGTGGGGGCTAAATGTAGTGTAGAAAAATGTATCCCTTTACATTTTCACACTTGTTTGGGCCCTCCCTGCTAAAATTGGGCTTCTTTATGCCTTATTTGGTTCTATTTTGCATCCACAAGCCTTATTTAATGCATCTTTCCATTAAACTTAACCTTTCTTGAAATTTATGTCCCAAGCTTAGCATACTGGGACTCATACTCCCCAACTGGCATATGAGTCCCACTTAGATTTGACCTATTTTAAATTCAAATTTTTGGCAAGATTTTATTCTTCTAGATCTGATGTCGGCTTGTATTGTTGTAATTTTGAAAAATTTGGCATAAACAATTATAAATACAAGGTTATTTCACATAATCTCATCCTAGAACTTCATAAGAAATCAAGAGCACTTACACAAGATTTCACAAGAGCATTCAAGAGTTGATTATCAAGCATTTTGGAGCTATATTCAAGAGTCATGCATCATGTCAAAGTCATAATGCATCATGTGTATTTTTGAGCTAACATTTGTGATGTAGGTTCCTATCATTCAAGCAAGCATTCAAGTCAAGATCCATATCATACAATCAAGATTCAAGATCTACAGTCGTGCTATCCATTTCACATAAGTTTTCAGCCTTTGTTATAGAGGTTTGGTGAGTTGCAACATAGCTTATTTGTTCATTCATCATTCCTTCATTCTATTTCATTCCATTTCATTTCAGGGTTTGATTACCAAAATAGGGTTTGACCAAGGAAAACCCTTATCCACTAAAAAAAAAACATTTTTCCCTCTCTTTGATGTGTGATTTGTAGATTTAGATTGAAGACCCATTGAAGAGAAAGATTGGAGAAAGTTGTCAAAGTTGTCACCTTTCTTGCAAGATTACGAAAAGTCACCTACAAGTCAATATTTAAAGTTTCAACCTCAAAGATTGAGAGGGACATAAGCTACAAGAGATCACTAGAGGATACCATAATTTCAAATCAACCTTGATACTGGGACTAAATCACCACTTGTGGCATATGATTCCTAGTATACTAGTTTTCAAACATTTTTTGTAGATCCTGGTTTACCAGTTGCAAATTCCAGTTTCTGCCTGAAACCCTAAACTGGGACTAAATCACCTAGTCTAGTGTATGAGTCCCAATGTGCTTCAAAAGTCATAATTTTAGGATTTCAGATCTTGTTTCAAGCATCTTCAACTTTCTAGGTCCACCTCTATTCATTCTTAGTTCATTCTTCGATTTTAAGTTTTACTTTCTAGGTTATATAGTTACATTTGCATATCATTTGCATCTATTTTTTTCTAATCCTTTTCTTAGTGGTGAATGCCCATTAATATTTATTCACACCCTAGGAAACCATCCTAACCCTAGTGCATTCCTCAATCAAGTCAATTGGTTGAGGGATCTTGGTTTGCTTGAATAAAATAGAGAAAAATAGGGTCCACTAAGTTGTCCATCTCCTAAAAGGTGGGCACACCCTATTTTCTTTGGTTTCACACACCCTACAACTTTACAATTCGTATCACTCACATCAAACTCAACTATCTTAACATCCCTCAACAACTCAACTCATATTTATATCATCTTCAACCTTGAAACATTCTCCAAGGTCAACTATGCACCTCAACCATGCAAATTCAAATTAGGTTGACACCAAAACATTCCTGTGGTGGAAAGTAATGAAGGAGAAGCACCAAACACCTTATCTAGGACCTGAATCCACTCATACACACCACATCATGCTTCCAAAAACATCTAAGAAACTTTGCAAGTAGTGTAAACTTAGATGGTTGTCATGTATTGCTCACCTATTGAACTGCCATAGAATCCCCAACAACATGTGACATGCATCCATGGGGATGATATCATAGAGTACCTCATCATGGTAGCTCTTGATGTTGAACTTCACCAGGCACTCCTCATTGACCATAACTTTTTGGCCCTTCTGTCCAAGGTTGACTGAACTTGTGTTAATACCATTAACACTTAAGTACACACTTCCTTAAATCCAAAGAAGACTCACATACACCACATAACACTTGAATACAATCTAGAATATTCCACAAACACCTTGAAATCAAATAGATTCCTTCACAACAACTTTGACTTGAACAATATACACACCTAATACACTCAAACAATTTTGTCATACACTATAACTCAAGAAATTGACTTCCAAAGAATCAAACCATGAACAAATTAATCTAAAGAAAGATACAAACACTATCAACACCTTTCTAGATCCGCAAAACCTGAAACCACTATGTGAAGAAATGTAGAGCAAGAAAATTTCTCCCAGACACCTCTGCAATATACATTTTACACATTGGTGAACACACTTTCCTTTGAAAAGTGATCCAACACATCAAATTCTAAATGAAACACCTTTGAACACCTTTGATCAACATATCTGATCCATACAAGTAGATCTTCAACCCATAAGAACTATAGATCAAAACTAGAACACTATTCTACAACACTGAACACACTGTTTCCTCTTTTTATTTAATTTTCTCAAAAGCACTTGGAAACCAAGCACTAGGAACACATCATGAACATCTTCAGTACTTCCTCATTACCACCAAGCCAAAATAGAATCTTATCAAATCAACACTAAAGGTTGAGACCAATAGCTTACTAATGACAACACAATGAAACTAATCAAAGCATCATCAAGGAAAACACCAACGCAATACCAACTACAATCCTAGCAACAAACTCCTTCTCATACGATTGACACCAATGACAACACAAGATTGCTAACATCAATGACAACACCAATCTTCTCATACTTCTAACAAAGGTGTCTTAGGTCCTTCATACAAAGAACTAAGGAACTAAAGATATCCCTCTTCCGAAAATTTCATTGAAACTAAGAGATTGCAAAGCGTAGAGATTGACTATCAACCCTAAGGTGAGCCAATCAGACCTGAATCTGTAGGTTCCTTAGGAAAAAAGGATTTGGAATTAAGTGAAAATTATTTGATGCAACTAAACCTAATAAATGATATAACCTAGATGATAAAATGTAAGATCCCAAAGCTACAGGAATTAAATTAATAGTTTGCAGGAAAATTTGAGAAGGGTCTAGACACATGTACCTAGCATTAAAATTTGGTTTTGAGCATTGCTGAAGGACAGGTTCACCCTAGGGCGAATGGGTCCTAGGAAGGGTGTCTAGAAAAAGCTTTGGCAATTCTCTGATGCTGGATCTTGGCTTCAATTTGACACAGGTTCCATTATCAGAAATTTAGAAATAAAATCTACAATTGAGTTTTCAGGGCTTGACAACAGTGGTGACAACATATGCAATATTGCAAAATTTCTCTTTGAGATTCTTTCAATCCTTCTTCAACCTCTAATCTATACACAAAAACAAGAAAAAATGTTTGTTTTTGAATGGGGGGTTTCCTTAGTCAAACCCCATGTTTGGTAATTAAACCTTGATATAATGATAATAACAATTGAGAAATGGAAGGAATGATGAATGAACATTTGCTTGATACAACTCACAAAACCTTTAATGGCTTCCCTTAGAGGACTGAAGTCAAATACACCACTCCAAAGAATCAGATCTTGCTTTTCTTTATTTGTTGGGTACTTGAATGCTTGGATGCTTTAGGATCAACAATTCATATTAGCCTTCACAAGATAACATGAATTCACATAAGCTTGAACATGATGATAGGATCTTGAATGTTGCAACAAATAATTGAAAAACCTACTCTTGAATGCTCTTGACAATAAAATTTTCTCATATGAAATTTTCTTTAATGCTAGATGATTTGAATTGATAAAATAACTATGTATTTATAGGTGTTTATCTAATTTCCTAAAAATTAGATTTCAAAAGATGACTATTGCATATAAAATTTGAATCATTAACATACCACCAAAAACATATTTAAATTTGGGACCTAGGCTTTAAGGAGGACCCTCCTGGCCCAAAAGTCTAGGACACATTCATTTTAGGGTGATTAAAATATTAATTTCATTAATTAAATACATGTTTCCCTTTTAGAAAATAAGCAAAATAGGGCTTTGGAATCCATAATTTGGCAAATTAGGAGCTTAATTAAGTCCAATTAATTAAGGGACCCATAATGTGAAATTGTAAAGGTATACAATTTCCTACACTAGAGTATTTATAGGTGTCTATCTATTTTTTTGAAAATTAGATTCCAAAAACCAATACTTCATATTTGAATCTTGCATATTAAAGTACTACCAAAAACATATTTAAATTTGGGTCTCGAATAAAAAGGGGGACCAAGTAGTCCATGGGCAACTGGGTCCTAGCCAAAAATTCTAGGACACTCAAAGTTAGGGACAATTTAATGATTTAATGCATTTGTTTAATACTTGTCCTTCATAAAATGGTGAAATTTAAGTTGTGTAATGCATAATTTGGAAAATTAGAAGCTTAATTGAGTCCAATAAGTTAGGTGGCCAAAACATAATATGAAACTATAAGTTTATACAATTTTCTATGGTATAGTGCCAAACCAAGGATATGCAGTACACCATCACTCCCCTTCACTCTTCCATTAGGGAATTGGATCCCGACTCTTCCACTACCAACAATCTTCAAGTGAGAGTCATCACCCAAGTACACCTTCCCACCATCATACTCTTCATATTTTGAGAACCAACCTCTGTGAGAGGTCATGTGGAAAGAGGCACTTGAGTCAATCAACCACACATATTCTGATGCATGTGTTTCCAAGGAAATGACAAAAGCATTTGCGTCATCTTGAGAAGAATTATCAAATTCAAAATCAGAGAAAGAGTTATTTTTCTCTTGCTTCTCCTCACAATCTTTGCAAAAATGACTAGATTTTTCACAATTCAAGATTTAGCCTTAGAATTTTTACCAAGAGATTAGATCTCCTTGGATATTTGGACTTAGACTTCTTGTCCCTTTTCTTTCCTTTCTCCCTCAATCTACCATGAACAAATAAGGCCTCCTTGGACATCTCAAAAGATTTCCTTTGCATCTCTTTAGAAAATAGTGAAGCAACCACATCTTCCATCTTGAAAGTGGTTGTTTTACTTCCAATAGCCATCACTAGGTGGCCCCACAAGTTCAAAAAAGAACATAGCAGAAGCATGTAATGGTCCTCATCTTCAATCTTCACACCAATAGAACCTAGTTGAGCAAAAAGCATATTAAATGTATTTAGGTGACCAACAACTAATCCTCCTTCCTCCATCCTTAGAGAATATAGTTTCTTTCTCAAGAATAACTTATTTACCAAGATTTTTCCTTGATAAATGTCACCAAGCTTCTTTTGAAGACTAGTTGTAGTCTTCTCCTCGTGGACATTCAGGAGCACAAAATGAGCCAAGAAGAGTCTTATCAAACCCTTGGCTTTCTGATCCATTAGATCCCAATCAATTTATGAGGATGTTTATGGTTTTGTACCATATATTGCAGCCCATATATCTCTATCTATGAGCATATCCTCCATTTTGAGTTTCCATAACTCAAAATTGTCATCATTGAATTTCTCCATCTCTATTCTTCCAGATGTGCTTGCCATATTAAAATTGCAAACATGATTACAAAGCTCTCTCTACAAGAACTCCCATTGAATCTAGACTTACACAAAAAATCCTTCAAACCCAACAAGGAAAACAAAGTTGGCCAGGCTCTAATATCAACTGAAAGGAAAGTTGAGTGTGGAAACGATTCACTAATGCAAATCAATTGGGAGAGGGTTACAAAAATTTGTTTCAAATCCTTAAAATTTTATAGTTAACATTCAAAATTGCACATTCATTTAGTTATTTTAGATTTAAGGAAATAAACCACACAACACAAAATTTACGAGGGAAAACCATTTCAAGGAAAAACCCACACACCAAAGCACAAATCAATTGTATTACTATAATTGTGTGTATGAAATATTGCATTAATTGAATAGAAATCAAACACATGTTAATAAGACATTAAATCGAAAAGCTGAAAAGAAACAGAACAATGCAAACCGTAATCGCAGCTTCTCGAAACCGTCTTATCCTCCTCTAACTTTAGCGTTTTGTTGTTTTCGAATGGCTCTCAGATTCAGCAGATAGAGCTCAACAAAATGGCAGCATGAAGAATGAGATAAAAATAAAAATGCATAATATGCTAAAATGCAAAAGGTTATGCTAACATGAAAGATATTGTTACGATATTCAAACTACTATTGTATGCTAATGCTGGTGAAACTATGGCTATGTAAATGAGTTTATGAAGTGTACGCATGTGAGCGATTATGCAGAATGTATGTGGATGATTAACCAAGGCTTGGATTTGCACGGGCTTTTATAGAGTTTTCGAATGAGTTTGATTGGCTAAATCGATCGACGGTCTGGATCAAGCTTGTTTCGAATGGACGGCGGGAGATTTTCGAAAGTAGAAGAGGAGAATGGAAGGTTTCCCATTTCTTCGAATTTCGTCATTGAGTTTCGAAGGGAAACTTCCATTTCGAAGGATGATATGCAAATTTGGAAGGGCAAGTTAGCATGAGTTAGAAATTTGGGAAGTGGAGATGAAAATGGAAACCCACATAATTAAATAAATTATTTAATTATGCTTTAAAATGAAAATAGGGTGAGGTGGAAAATATTAAATTAAAATATTTAATATTTAATTTGAGGACGAAGAATATTCCATTATTCAAATATTCAAAATATTTGAACTTTAGGATAGAATGATAATTAAATGTAAATAAATTATAAAAATTTATTTAATTTAATCAAGCGAAAGGTAAAAGATGAGATGAAGAAGATATTCTATTATTTAAATATTAAAAATATTTAAACTCTAGAACAGGATGATAATTAAATATAAATTATAAAAATTTATTTAATTTAATTAAGCGAAAAGATGGAAATGTTAGTAATTAATTTAATTAAAGGTAGAAGAATTTAGAAGATGAACGATATAAATAAATAATTAAATTTATTTATATGTAGATGACATTTAGAGGAATTAATTAAATAAATCATATTTAATTAATTAACAAGCTTAATCATGACCATTTTTAGACATATACATTTTGCCCCTCTTTGAAGTGATGTGTAAAACATATTGCTTCAAAGAAAATAAGATTTGTGCCCCTGATGTGCTTTTGATATTTCTGCTGATGATGCCCCCTCGGGAGGTAAAGCACGGATGAAAGGGAAAGTGGTTTAGCTCACGATAGGAAAATAAATGTCCATTTTGAAAAAAAAAAGTCACATTTTACCCTTGGTTGACCTTTAAAAGGTAAAAAGGTTGAAAGAGACAAGTCATTTGCACTTTTGACTGTGGTGAAACTGTAGCTCTGAGAGTGACATCGCGACATGGAGATTCCCTATCATCACCATCGATTCGAGAGATTGTGCCAATACCAGAGGCCAGTAGCATACGGACCACCGGTGAGTCGATTTAACCCCCTGTGCTTTCGAATTTTTTGTTTGAATCGTAATTTCCATGATTTTTTGAAGATTTAGTTTTAAAGTTTATGTTTGCGTGCATACAGAAAAGTTTAGGTGCTTTCGAAAAAAATAGGCGCGCATACGGTAGAAACAAACGCGCATAGGGTATAGATGTTTAAATCTCGTAGGAAACCAGTTTAGCGCATCCCATAGAAACTAGCGTACATATAGGAGAGATTCAAAAATTTAAGGGATAGAGTGCATATAGAGAAAACAGACGCGCATATAGAAAAGCGCGCATACAGCGAAAACAGTGGCGCATATGATGAGTAGAGTGGCGCATACGGGAAAACACACATTGGGTGCCTATTTTAGTGCATATGGTAAAAACAACAGCACATTTGGGGTTTAGCGCATCCTATAAAAATAATGGCGCATATGGGAAAATAGGCAGAATTGATGTGCTGATGAAAATGATAATGTGTATTGCTTCCTTAGTCAATAGATAGGTAAATTGTTGTGTCATCATGTTGATATGGATAGAGATGATAGGAAAATCGAATGATTGATTGATAACTTTGCTTCCTAGGATAGAAAACAAAGAGTAGATTGATAACTTTGCTTCCCCTAAATGAAAAACAAAGAGTAAAACAAATAGTTAGACGACTTTGATAAATTTGCTTTCTGCGATAGAAAACAAATAGTGATTGATTGTAGGACAGATTTGATATAAAGTTGATTTGTTTTGATTTGATATGAGTGATAGGACTGATTTGTGTGATATGGGTCGTTGATTTGATGCATTGATATGAGTCATTGATATGGGGCTGACATAGTTCACTGATATAGGTCACTAATAGATATGAGTCTGATTTAATTTTGTTTGAATATATGATATGATTATGATGGATGATCCTTGTGATGAAAAATAGAAGGTTTTCAAAAACCTCCAGATTAGGGAGCGACATTCAGCAGGATGGGATAGGATCCCTGAGTTGACCCCTGCTGACAGAGCAGTGATTGATGCGTGCGGTTTGAGACCCTTGTTGGTGATGCCACCGATTAGGGTCAACAGAGGATTGCTGATAGCACTAGCAGAGAGATGGAACTCGGAGCACAACACCTTTCACATGCCGACCGGTGAGGTGACAGTGACTCCCGAGGACGTATATAGGATCCTAGGTATTCCGATTGTTGGAGCCCTTGTGTATTACGATCACAAGGAGATTGGAGGTACGGATGCTCTGAAGAGAGTATTCGGAGATGCGCAGATAGTCGGGTACTGGGTACTGTGGGCAGACTTTCACGGATATCCAGCCTTGCCAGTAGTTTTGGGTGCTTTCATCGGAGGTCTCCTTTGTCCAGATCGCCGGGCAAAGAGATTGTCAGTGGGCTAGGGCAGGATTCTAGAGCAGATGATACTACAGCCGAGGAGATATGCATGGGGGAGCTACATGTTAGCTCATCTCTATCATGATTTGCACCAAGTGGTTTACAGAGGATCTTCCAGTTTGTCATGCGGGGTTATAGTGCTACAGATCTGGGCGTGGGAGCATTTCGCTATGACGAGGCCGGCATGCCCCAGAGTGAGGCCAGTAGGCAGGCCGTATATCTATATGTATTCTGAGTTCCTTACCCAGCCCAAGCTGGGCAAGGTAGATTATTGGAGACGACTTCTGGACGACATAGATACAGTCATATGGCGACCATATTTGGATTGTGAGCCATGGGCAACGGATGATATAGAGATGCCTTATGTATGCATTCTGCGGTTCATGATAGGGAGGACTCCCTTCATTTTGGAGAGATTTTTGGCATTACGGGTGCAGAGGCAGTTCAGATTCACTTAGGGGATGCCGCAGGGGATTGCACACTATGCCCGGAGCAGAGATGAAGCCGGATGGGGACCGTGCATTGTATACTAGGCCGCCTATACAGAGTATATGGAATTAGCACTTGAGGTATGGGTGGATAGACGAGACATTGTGGATGCTGGGATGTCCGATGATTATGCCGCCTATTTCCATACGCATCCGTTTCCATGATTTACCAGTCCTAATGAGCCAGCACTAATTTTGAGAGTACCATAGCCTGTAGCAGGTGGACAGGAGGATGTGGCCAGCGGTGAGTAAGGAGCAATTGGAGGAGAGGAGGTGGAGAGCGAGGAGGAGGGCTCAAATGATGATGATGGAGACGATGGCGGGGTGGGAGGACATGCACTGGGGAGGTCGGGGCTGGATATCCTGAGGGGTGTACAGATTATGCGACGTCTGAGGACAGGGATAGGGAGGCAGACAGTGATCCGGATGGCCTCCTCCTCACAGCAGGGACAGATAGCCACTCTTTAGGCTCAGGTGCAGACATTGCAGGGGCAGCAGGGTCAGCTACAGAGTCAGTTGTCATAGGCACAGGCTTTTATTGTGCAGCTACAGGCACAGCTTGCCCAGGCATAGGCACAGGCATAGAGACAGGCACAGGAACCTACCCCAGACCCACAGTTAGCTTAGGTGATCGCAGAGAGAGATGAATTCAGGCGACGGGCAGTAGAGGCTGAGGGCGTGGCTCAGAGACTGATGGGCACTGTAGAGAGTGCGTCACTACGAGAGGCCATTGGAGAGGGTATGGAGATGGCCAGGGAGGCTGAGTATTACAGGGTGAGATATGAGGAGCTATGTCCTCCAGAGCGCAGAGAGCTATATCCGCGATCCTACAGCAGGACCCGGAGTAGATCACAGACACATACCCAGAGCAGGGGAGTGACAGGGCCATGGCAGGATCCAGATGCAGGCACCAGTGGCAGACCACCTCCCTCCCGACTAGCACTATCAGGAGCATCCACCAGTTAGACTTTATGATATTATTTTCAGAGCATGTATATGCCATGTCTGATCCTATTTGATATATTGGACATTGTAGTTTTATTGGACATTTGAACATTTGTATCATTTTTGATGAGTGATGATATGCGGCGGCGATGATTATTTTGATGATGATGTGATGTGCATTTATGATGTGATGATATGATATGCATTGATGTCTATATGTCTATGTGTTTATGGAGATTTGATGACTAATATGATATGCAGAATGATTTGATTATGATATTTTGTTATGATTTTGATTTGATGATGTGTACTAATGATGTCATGCAGATGAATTACCTATGATGTGTATTTTTTATTTTTGGATTTTTCAATGCAGATGTTGTGTTCTTGATAGGTATTATGATATGCTGTGATGATATGATATGCTGTAAAAATGATGTGAATGTTGTGATGAAATTGAGATGAATAAATAGTGGTGCATTATAAAATGATGTGTAATGAAATAAAATGTTATGATATGAAATGATATATGAAATTATAATGAAAAGAAATGATATGATATGATAGATGAAATGCTAAATGGAAGTGGTAAATGATAATGATATGAAATGTTAAATGATAAAATGATATGTTAAATGGATAGATAAAATGAAATGAAATGTTAAATGATAATGATAAAATGATATGTTAAATGGATAGATGAAATGCAATGAAATGTTAAATGATAATGATAAAATGATATGTTAAATGGAATGATAATAATAGTGAAATGATATGATAATGGAATGAATGATAATGAATAATGAGTGAAATGAGGTGATAATGAGATGATAATGACATGAATGAAATGATAAAATGTGAAATAAATGATGATGCAATAAATGGTAAATAATAATGAAATAATATAATGATAATGAATGGATGGAATGAATGATAAGTGAATGAAATGACTAGAATGATAATGAATGAAATGCTAATGAGAATGAATGATAAATGAATGAATGAAATGATTATAATGGTAATAAAGCGTATATGAAACTACCATGAGTGATAATGATAAATGCGATGATTCAAAAGATAATGATAATGCAAAGTGAAATGAATGAAATAATGGTAATGTGTCGTTAAGATGATAAAAATGAGCTAATAGAATGATAATAAAGTGATAATGAGTGGCTAATGAGAGGAAAATAAAAAATAATAAAAACAGTATGGAAAGAAAATGATACGGAAATGGATGAAATACAAACAAATGTGAAATGATATGCACCTGGAACGTTGATGAAATGGACAATGCAACCAATATGAAATGATGGAATGATAATGGATGCAATAATGAAACTAATATGAAATGATATGAGATGCAATGATGATGAAAATGTAATGATGATAAAATGATATGAAAATGACATGAAATGATAAAGATGTGATGCTAGTATGAAATAAAAATAAATGATAATGATAATGCCATACAGAATGATAATGCAATATTAAATGATAATGATAAATGCAATGGTAATGATAAATGAAATATTAATGATGAATGCAATGATAATGATAAATGATAATGATGATATGGAATGATAATGATAAATAATAATGATGATATGGAATGATAACAAGCATGACATGAATTGTGAACAAAATATGACAGGCCGAAATGCTAATGGATGCAATAATGAAACTAATATGAAATGATATGAGATGCACCTAATGAGATGATATTGATACTAAAATGATAATGGGTGTAATGATGAAACGATAATGCTAATGATGATGAAATGAAATGAAGATGAAATATCATGATAATGATGCAAATATTTGCATTGTCCTCCACAAATAGTCCAAAAGATGACAACCATTGACCCTTCGAAAACTTGCGATGCAAAATCCAATATGCAGTTATGCACAATGACCTAAAATGAAATGCAACTAAATGAAGCCGATCATTTTATTGAGCCTTTTAGTGAGCCTGCTTAAATCATCATAGAGCGTTTTAAAATGTTGGAAGTATGTACAAGCATCAGAGGGGAAATTAGCACCAACGATGACCTGAGTACAACTTTCATGATTTTTGATATAGCAAGTGAACACAAGCATCTAGGTATAATTGAACGGAGATGACCTGAGCATTTCTTGCGTAAACAAACAAAGACTAACCATCATCTGATGCAAATTTGGAACTGTCATCAATGATAATCTTTGGAGAATCATGTCTCGTGACATATTTGCAACAGATACATGATTAACCTTCAGACAGTAGACAAAGAAAAAAATCAGCCTCTTTCCTTGCTACTCTAGTTCAGTACATCATTAAGTGTGCTCCAGAGAAATGATATCGAAAAATAAACAACCATTATTCAAAAATGAAACACTGTGATTCCAAACATTAGTCAGATGAGAGATCATCCAGATATGAGTCATGGTAAGGTACGCAATTGAAAGCCACTATGATATGGATCAATGTTTTAATGCTTTGATTTGGTTTGGTTGCTTTGTTTTGTATGATTGTTTTCGATGTCATTGTTTGACTGTTGAAAATTGATTGCCCCCAGTGTTCCCAAATTTGCCCTTGGTATCAACACAACTTGTTGAAAAGAATATGTACAATAATCAAGCCATGATAAGACGTTATCATTCGAGGCAAATGATGAGAGCATGGTGCTGGTGTGACCCTAAGATGATGGAAAAGATGCATGAAAATGAAGGCTGAAAAAGTAAATGCAGAACATGAACTAATAGATGGAGAGCTTCCAAATAGCGTCTGTTTGCCAGATTTTCACTATTTGTTTTTATTTTATTGCATTTTTCTTGTCAATAGACTGCCTGTTTGCCAGGTTTTCACCCTATGATGGTGTTTTTTTTTTATTTTGATATTTAAAGACTTATTTTTTAATTTCTTCGACTTTTTCTGATTTTTTGATATTTCTTCAGACCTTCGATTTTTTATATTTCTTCGACTTTTTGATTTTTATTTCTCGACTTTTTTTTTTTTTTTATATTTCTTCAGGACTTTTTCTGATTTTTTTGATATTTCTTTAGGATTTTTTCTAATTTTTTTGATATTTCTTTAGGACTTTTTCTGATTTTTTTGATATTTCTTTAGAACTTTTTCTGATGATGATAACTGTCTTAGACATAATACTTTTTCAAATGCATGCTGTTGATAGGCTCGTCAAACAGGTCCCCTTCTGGCGTTGATAACTTGTAGGCTCCTGAACTATAGACTACGATAACCACGTAAGGACCCAGCCAATTTGGTTCAAACTTTCCTTTCTTCTCTCTATCTTGCTGATTACGTGGGTTCTCTTTTAGAACAAGATCACCCACTTGAAAGGTACGTGGTTTTACCTTGTGGTTGTAGCTACGAGACATCATTTGTTGATAAGCTTTCAAATGATCAGCTGCTCTTTGTCTCTTCTCATCTAGGAGTTCTAGTTCTTGAAGTCGGGAAACTCGGTATTCATCATCTGTTGTTAGGCCTTTTAATGATACTCTGAGTGAGGGAATCTCCATTTCTAAGGGCAATATGGCTTCTACTCCATAAACAAGGGTGAATGGTGTTGCTCCTGTTAGCGTGCGGACACTGGTTTGGTAAGCCCATAAGGCGGGATTGAGTTGAACGTGCCAATCCTTCCCTGATTCATTCATAATCTTTTTCAAGATTTTCAAGATTGTTTTATTTGAGGCCTCTGCTTGGCCATTCCCTTGTGGATAGTAAGGTGTTGAGTATCTATGTTGTATGTGAAATCTCTCACAAACCTCATCAACATCCTGATTTTTGAATGGGCGTCCATTATCTGTGATAATGGAGTTGGGAATGCCATACCGACAAATGATATAGTTGAGTATGAATGATGATATTTGTTTGCCGGTAACTTTAGTAAGAGGGACTACCTCAATCCACTTGGTGAAATACTCTGTTGCTGTGATGATGAATTTATGTCCATTTGATGAAGAAGGATGAATCTTGCCTACTAGATCTAGCCCCCATTGAGAAAATGGCCAGGTTGGTGTGAATGGTTGTAATTCTTGTGCAGGAGCATGAATGAGATTCCCATGAATCTGACATTTTGAACATGTTTTCACAAAAGTGAATGATTCCATCTCCATTGTAGGCCAGTAGTAACCCATTCTAATCAATTTTTTAGATAAGGTCAGTCCACTTGAATGAGTACCACAGATGCCACCATGAACTTCTTGTAAAGCTTTGTTAGATTCCTCGCATTCAAGACATCGAAGTAAAGTACCATCAAGACCACGGCGATAAAGGGTGTCAGCGATGAGGGTATAGCGAGTAGATTAGCGAATAAAGTTGCGTCTTTGATTACGAGATAAATCAGGTGGTAAGATGTCGTCTTTGAGGTAAGTATAAATTTTTCTGTACCAAGGCAAATCAGATCCTACTAAATGACAAATGATTTGGATTTCAGGGGTATCATATGCAGGTGTAAATGATTGTTCCACCAGAAATTCATAATGATTTTGAGTTTCTGGGAGCTATAACAATGATGCGATTGTAGCCATAGCGTCAGCTGCTTTATTATCAAGCCTTGGAATTTGTGTGAATTTGATGTCCACAAAGTATTTCTTGAAGTCATCCACCATCTTTTTATAAGGTAGTAGTTTTTCATCTTTAGTTTGATAGTCATCATTGATCTGACATATGACCAACTGTGAGTCACCAAACACCTGTAATTCTGTTACTCTCCATTCCAGTGCTATCTTGAGTCCAGTGATTAATGCTTCATATTCAGTTATGTTGTTGGTGCATGGAAACATTAGCCTATATGAACGAGGAATGGTATGCCCTTGAGGGGTGACAAAAAGTATGCCTGCCCCTGATCCATGTTGAGTGAAAGAACCATCAAAATATAAGGCCCACGTTTGTTTAGATTCTGCAGTGAATACATCTGCATCTGGAAATTCAATGTGCAAGGGATGATCTACTTGTAGTGGTGCCTCTGCTAATTGATCAGCTATAACTTGTCCTTTGATGGCCTTGCGGTCAACATAGTGTATGTCAAACTCACTTAGAATCATTACCCACTTTGCTAACCTCCCTGTCAATGATGCTTTGCTCAACAAATACTTGAGTGGATCAATCTTCGAAACCAAATTGACTGTATGGGTCAGCATGTAATGCCGAAACTTCTGTGAAGCAAAAACTACTGCCAGACAAGCCTTCTCAATAGAAGTGTAGTTGAGCTCATGACTTTTTAGTGTTCTACTGATGTAGTAGATTGCATGTTCCTTTCCAGTAGTGTCTTCTTGTGCTAGCAGTGCCCCCAGAGATGTCTCTGTTGCAGCAATGTATAAGATGAGTGGTTTGTCTGGATTTGGTGATACAAGAACTGGTGGTCATTAGATATTCTTTGATTTTCTGGAAAGCCAATTCACATTTTTCATCCCACTTGAAAGGAACATTTTTATGCAGTAGATGTGTGAATGGTAGACTTTTGTCAGCCAATTGTGCAATGAACCTCCGTATAGATTGAAGTCATCCTTGTAGTGATCTTAACTGACTGATGTTCTTTGGTGGAGGCATTTCCATAATTGTTTGAACTTTTGCTGGATCTACTTCAATTCCTTTTTCTGAAACAATGTACCCCAAGAGTTTTCCAGATTTGACCCCAAAAACACATTTCTTAGGATTGAGGTGAACTTTGAATTTTTCTAATCTTGCAAATATTTTGGATAATACTTCAAGATGTCCTTCTCTGGTGTATGATTTTGCCAGTATGTCATCCACATAATCCTCCATGAAGACATGCATCATGTCATGAAAGATTGTAGTCATGGATCTTTGGTAGGTAGCCCCAGCATTCTTCAGACCAAAAGGCATGACATTCCAACAATAAGTTCCCCATGGACACGTGAAAGTTGTTTTCTCTTGATCTTCAGGTGCAATCTTGATTTGGTTATATCCAGAAAAACCATCCATTAATGAATACATGGCATGGCCAGCTGTCAGATCAACTATGGTGTCAATATTTGGTAATGGGAAGTCATCCTTAGGACATGCTTTGTTGAGATCTCTGAAATCTGTACATTTCTGACAGTTTTATCTGGTTTGGATACATGTACGATGTTGGAAATCCATTCTGCATAGTCGATTGGTCTGATGAAGCCCACATCAAGAAGTTTTCTCAGTTCTTCTTTAACTAATAATGCAACTGTAGGGTGCATCTTTCTAAGTTTTTGTTTTACTGGCTTGACCCCTGGTTTGATAGACAAATGATGCATGATGAGATCAGGATCAAGACCAAGCATGTCAACATAAGACCACGCAAAATTGACCTGATTTTCCTTCAGGAATTCTATGAATTCTGGTATTTCCTTTTTAGTCATTGATGCAGCTAACTGTAAAATTCTTGGTTTGTCTGAAGTCTCAAGATCGACAGCATTTGTAGGCTCAATTAGAATAGGCGATCGTTCATGGTAGTGCTCCGGAAGAGTGTCAAGATTCCCATTGTTTGGTGCCTCAAAGAGGTTTTCACCATCAGATACGCTCTTTATTTTATCTTTTGTTTGATCGAATACTGCTAGATTTTGGTTTTCACCATTAGATCTTTCTTTTTTGTTTTTACTTTTGCAGTTGGAAGACTTGACACTCTCCTGATCAAAAACTCTATGTCGGAAATCGCTGGTGGAACAATCATTTGTATCTTCTGTGGAAAGGAAGTTTACAATAGCTTCATCACTTGGAAACATGGGTATGTTAATAGATTTAGTAGAATCCCAATCAATGAGGTCAGGATGGATTAAAGGTAGAGGATCGTCAGGTTGTGTGAAATCGGCTATGGTTAAGGTCATAATAGAGTGATCTGTAGGATCCAAGGTATGAGGTGAATCAATGATGATACTATCCTCATGATAGTCTTGTTCGTTTCGATCTGATTCAGTATCACTAGAATCATAGTTGATTTGTGGTTTAGATTCTTGTGGTTGGGACCCTGAACCTTGTCCTTCAATTAGAGTTGGGGCATATTGGTGTATTACATCCACTTCTTTGTCCCTCCAGAACTCATTATTGTAAATGGTATCCCATTCATATTTAGCAGAGTCTGTGTCAGAATTGTTGTCTAGGAAATTCTGAACTGTTGTCAAGCATGCTTCTTTGGAATCTGAGCTTTCTTGCAACACGAAGACATTGCCATGTTTGGATTTGCTTTCTCTAGAGTGAGTATCATAACCCAATCCAGTTTTCTCTTTTGCAGCAAGTCCGCAGAGGTGAATGGGTTCAACTACTCCTTCCTTCCTTTTTCTGATAGGTCCTTCGTCATAGCCCATCTTCTGCATGATTAAATATCCTTTCCCATATTTGTCTGTGGGTAATTTAATGTTAGAAACTGCTTCATCTTCATCTTTATAGAGCCAATTTAGAATTTCAGTATCCTCAGGGTTTTCCATGGGGAATTTTTCTTTGATGAAATGCCCCTTAAATTTTGTGATTGGTTCCACTGGTGTTTGCTTTGATGTTGATGCTGCTGATATTTGATGTTCCCTGATAGATGGTTGTCCATGTGATCGAGGTGATGTAGGTAAATTGGCAAGGCAAAGAGAGTATTCTCCAACACCGCGATCCTTGAATTTCAACTTTTTGTCAAAACTATTGGTCAATTGACCGATTTGTGTGTCAATTTTTAGAGAAGTACTAGCATGAGCTTCTCGATTATTAGGGACCAAAGTATCTTGACTGGATTTTATGTTGGCACAAGTTTGAATGTTGGAATTATCAGTAGGTATTGTGATTTCTTGTCCATCATAAGGAAACTTGAGACATTGATGGTAAGTTGATGGGACAGCTTGCATTTCATGGATCCAAGGATGACCCAACAAGATGTTATATGCCAGATCACAATCCAGTACTTGACAAAAAGTATTCTTTATAACAGGGCCCACTCTGATTGGAAGCATGATTAGACCTTTGGATGCTCTTTCTTCATCATCATAGGCTTTTATGGTAATCTTTCTTTTGAAATCAATGGAGTCCTCAGAAAATCCTAAGGCTTTGACCAACTTCAAGGTATAAATGTTCAAACCAGCACCTCCATCTATTAGAACTCGTCTAATGCAAAACTTATGAATCATGACTTCTAAGTACAAAGAGGAGTTATGGGGATGAGTTATGGAAACACCATCTTTATCAGAGAATGAAAGGCAAGTGGGTGAGGACAAATGCCCTACCATGGCTTGAAATTGATTCACATCCAATTCAGTTGATACATTGGTTTCAATGAGGGATTTTTCGAGAACTTCTTTATGGGCTGGAGAAATCCTTAATAGTTCCAAAATTGAAATTTGAGCGGGGGTTTTTCGAAGTTGATTGACCAAATCATATTGATGTTGAGGTGGGGATTCAATGGATTTTGAAGAAGCGCCTTTCAAGACAACTTTAGCTTGCGCTCTTGTTGTTGCGTTGACTTCCCTATATTCCACCTTCTCGTTGACTTTAATGACATTTACCCGCTCATCGTCTGCGTAGAGATGGTTGATTATATGATCATCATTGATGTGATTCACTTTTTTGTCAGAAGACTCACCTTTTTGATAATTAGGTAAAGGATTACGAAATGCTTGGTGGTCTGCATTGGTTTGTTGATTTCCTTCTATTGTGATGATATCATTGTCAATCAAGTCTTGAATAGCATTCTTCAAGGCTTGGCAGTTGTTTGTATGATGACCCTTACACCGATGATAATCACAATAGTGTGCCTCATTCCATGATGGAGGCTTTACACTGGGTTCATAATTTCGTTGAGGCGGTAAAGTAATGACATTTTTGGCCATCAAATCTTTGAACGTGGATTCTACAGATTGACCCAATGGAGTGAAAGTTCTTCTATTTGAGAAGAATGAAAATCTTTGCAGATTTGAATTTGAGGTGTTCCCTAAAGAATTGTGATTGTTATTGTTTCCTTGGTAACCCTGGTTGTTGGAAATCCCTTGATGGGGAGTAGAGTTTTGATTTGTATTATTCCTCGGTAGACAAGGATTATTTCCATGATTTGAAATTGAGTTGACATTGTTGTTACGAGTGTTTAGAGTACTAAGGACAAATGGTTTGGTCGAGGTGTGATTCACGTCAACAACACCATCGTTCACCATATTTTTGTTGCGAGTCCAGAATTTGGACTTGTCCTGATTATTGTGATGGTTAGATGAGCTAGGATTTTCTTTGTCATGTTTTATTATGCCTCTTTTGACCAAAGCATTTTCAATGGTTAAGGCATCTTTGATCATTTTCTCAAAAGAAGAGGGCCAATGTAAGTTCAAGTGATAGCTCATTTCTGAATTTAAACTGTTGATGAAAGTAACCATCTTTTCTTTCTCAGGGACAGGACGTGGGTATCTGGAAAACATTCTTCTCCATCTCTGAAGAAACGTAATGAAAGGTTCACCCAATTTTTGTACAACTTTACAAAGATCTATCATGGTGATATGATGTTGTATGTTGTAAGTATACTATGATATGAATAGGTTGATCAATTCTTCAAAGGTTGTCACAGGAGGTGTGATCTTGGATAACCATTCCATAGAATGTACTCCCAGACTCCTAGGAAATAATCGCATTAAGTAAGTATCTTCGTGAGCGAATTCCAATGTCAAGTTTCTGAAGTCTCTGACATGATCGATTGGATCCGTTTTCCCATTATAGCGATCAAACTTTGGCATTTCACAATGCTTGGGAAAAGGAATCATGTTTAAACTTCTGTCGAAAGGATAAGGACAGATGTCCTCCAGAGTGTATTTCTTTGTGGTTGTTCCCCCTTGTAATTCTCTAACTTGTCCTTGAAGTGCCTTGATTTGTTGGGTCAAGGCACTAAGATCTGAAAGGGGTGTTTCTTCAGGTTTGTTTTTCAAGTTTTCTGTGTCAAAGTCATGAGGTAATTTAGCCCCTTGTTCGGCTAGATAGCGAAAATATTTTTCCTTGTCTTGCTGCAAGATCTTTTCAATGGCTTTATGGAATTTTGGATCTTGTTCAGCCTCTCTAAGACATTCCTCTTCTTGTTCTTCATCACTATCCACTTGATTTTTATCTCTGTAATTATGAAAAGGATTTTCTTCTTTATTGTCCATGTTGTTGTTGAAAAGTGGATTTTGATTTATACTGAAAATGGGATTACTACTTTCCCCTTCTTCGTGAGTGTTCTGAATATGACTTTCTTTCTGGATTGTATCCTTCAGTTTATTGTGTTGAGACCTTGTGGAGATAGGCATATGTTTTTGGAAAATTCTTCTAAACTTAGATCCTAGTTTTGACAAGTGCAATGGTGATGATGTCTTGATTCGATAAGATATGTAATCTTATGATATGATCAAGGATGCTCCTAACTTATTGGTTGTGGCTTCCAAGATGATAAAGGATTTCAGAATCCTGTTGGGGGAAGTTGAGCCAAAAATTAGAAAGCTGTTTTTTGAAAGGTGCACTTAAAAAGATTTTGATCTTCATTTTCAAGGAGATTCTCTCAAGATCTTTGAAGAATATGGCTTGGGTGTGAAGGATATTCTATGGAAGGTTGTAGTATGTTGTCAAATTCAAGAGGTTGGTTATGATTATGCTGTTGTGATAGAGCTCTTCTTTGATAATAAGCTCAGGAATCTAAAGGATCTATAGCATATTCATCAGTGAATCCTCTAACAAAATCCTGATATCTGTGAAGAAATCCTCGATAGTGAAGTAAGACTTGTCGACTTTTGTACAAGAATTTTCTCTTTTGCAGTGTTTTCTTATATCCTAACGGTTTCTTAGGTTTTCTGATTCTCTTGAAAACTGATTTCTTGGGAAACTTTTTTGACTTCTAATCCCTACGCATGGAAAAAGGTATGGGGAATGTTTTTGAAGCAATGATATGACAAAACTCCTAAGTGGCTTTCAGTTGTTGTTCTTCATGTTTCTTTTGGATAATCTCTTTATCTGAATTAATGTAATGGAAGACAACAAACATTTTTGAAAACAGTTGTTCTTAAAGCCCTATACTAACATGAAGTGTTTGATCAAGAAATGTTTTTCATCAAATGTTTTCACAGGTTTCTCACATGAAAGACAGTTCAAACGGACTCACTCTTAAGTGCTCAAGTAGGTCATTCTAGTAATCAATAGCCCACATCTTAGAACTGCGTCGACTCACACAGCCGTGTCACCCCCGAAGGGGCACCCGTGTTTTTGTCTTTTCCAGGTGTGCAGTCAGAGTTACGGAAGTGGATACCGGATCCCCTGAGCAAACAGTCCTTGGTAGTTATATGGTGAGTGTCTTGGGGGAAGATTCTTCCCTCCCCTTGCACTGTGATTATTAGAATGTTTGGCAACTGACTCGGCTGGCTACTACACTAGGTTCGTAGTAAGGATTTCCATTCAGTGTGGCAATAATAAACTCCCTCAGGAGACCTCCCAACCTTTAGAACAAAGGCTTTGGGGATGGTTATTTTGCACACTACCGGAAAAAGAGGGTTTCCCCATATCTGCTTTAAATTTTATAGTGGGGCGGAATAGCCTGGCTTTGGCTTGAACCCACTTGAGTCGTTCCCGTAGGGTGAGTACTTTTTCCCACTACGGCAAGCTCTCTAAAGGATGTAACAATAAAATTGCATGAATTTAAAAGGCAAGTCTGGTATTCTGATCACCCAGTTAAGGGGAGAGTATAGACCTATTGCCACAATCACAGCAAGCAAATGTTCTTTTTAAAATCCAAATAACAATGAGTTATTCTAAGTGAAGATATTGCTTCACCAAAAAAAAATAGATTGTTCAATTTTAACTGCAAGATTCATTGTTTGGTGACTATCCTAGATTGCTTCATTTTATCTAGATGTGGCTACCCTAGGATTGCTTCATTTTAAAACTTTTAGGAAAAGAAACAGAATTTTGTCTATAGAATGCATCAGACTCATAATTCTGTGATTTTGTTACAGACTATATGCGCCTAAACAGAGGCTCTATGCGCTGAAACATATATGCACCAGAACATAAACTTTATGCGCCAAAACAAAAACTGGATGCGCCCGAACAAAAGCTAGATGCGCCGGAACAAATACTATAAGCGCCTAAACAGAGATTGGATGCGCCATAAGAAAATGTCAAAATAATTACTGTGCATATGAGAAGAAAATTATATGTGCTTTAACAGTCACTGTATGCGCTTTAACAATTACAGATGCGTCGTAACAGTCACAGGATGCGCCGTAATAGTCACGGGATGCGCCGTAACAGTCATGGGATGCGCCATAACAGTCACGGGATGCGCGTCGAAATTCTGTAAAATCAAAAGTTAAAGTTTTCCGTATGCGCGTCAGGAATTTTTGAATGTGCCTAAACGTCAGAATTTTTTGAAGAACTGATTCCAAAAAGCCGAAACTGTCAAAATAAACTTATAGAAAATGTTAAAATCGTGGGTTCGGGCCCCACGGTGGGTGCCATTTTATGCCTGTATGAAATATTGGATTAATTGAATAAAAATCAAACACATGTTAATAAGACATTAAATTGAAAAGCTGAAAAGAAACAAAACAATGCAAACCATAATCGCAGCTTCTCGAAACCATCTTATCCTCCTCTAACTTCAGCGTTTTGTTGTTTTTGAATGGCTCTCAGATTCAACAGATAGAGCTCAACAAAATGGCAGCATGAAGAATGAGATAAAAATAAAAATGCATAATATGCTAAAATGCAAAATGTTATGCTAACATGAAAGATATTGTTACGATATTCAAACTACTATTGTATGCAAATGCTGGTGAAACTATGGCTATGTAAATGAGTTTACGAAGTGTGCGCATGTGAGTGATTATGCAGAATGTATGTGGATGATTAACCAAGGCTTGGATTTGCATGGGCTTTTATAGAGTTTTCGAACGAGTTTGATTGGCTGAATCGATCGACGGTCCGGATCAAGCTTGTTTCGAACGGACGGCGGGAGATTTTCGAAAGTAGAAGAGGAGAATGGAAGGTTTCCCATTTCTTCAAATTTCGTCATTGATTTTCGAAGGGAAACTTCCATTTCGAAGGATGAGATGCAAATTTGGAAGGGCGAGTTAGCATGAGTTAGAAATTTGGGAAGTGGAGATGAAAATGGAAACCCACATAATTAAATAAATTATTTAATTATGTTTTAAAATGAAAATAGGGTGAGGTGGAAAATATTAAATTAAAATATTTAATATTTAATTGGGGACGAAGAATATTCCATTATTCAAATATTCAAAATATTTGAACTTTAGGATAGAATGATAATTAAATGTAAATAAATTATAAAAATTTATTTAATTTAATCAAGCGAAAGGTAAAAGATGAGATGAAGAAGATATTCTATTATTTAAATATTAAAAATATTTAAACTCTAGAACAAGATGATAATTAAATAT
Source organism: Sequoia sempervirens (assembly GCA_007258455.2). Classification (NCBI taxonomy): domain Eukaryota; kingdom Viridiplantae; phylum Streptophyta; class Pinopsida; order Cupressales; family Cupressaceae; genus Sequoia; species Sequoia sempervirens. The sequence continues at coordinate 83,747 of VDFB02262335.1, read as the reverse complement.
AAATTATAAAAAATTATTTAATTTAATTAAGCGAAAAGATGGAAATGTTAGTAATTAATTTAATTAAAGGTAGAAGAATTTAGAAGATGAACGATATAAATAAATAATTAAATTTATTTATATGTAGATGACATTTAGAGGAATTAATTAAATAAATCATATTTAATTAATTAACAAGCTTAATCATGACCATTTTTAGACATATACAATAATAAATTATTACAATATGATATTTAAATTCTATGCTCTTACAGGTGTTGATTCACTGTGATACAAGCTCTAGAGAGAATTTGACAACATAACAATATCTCAAGAATTATAATATCTTAGATATACAACAAATGCACTAAGGCACCAATATATACTTCTCATACATGGATGTTAAATATTGCCATGTTTCCATTCCATGGTCTCTACATGCATGCAAACTAAAACTGACAACATGCATGAATCCTAAGTGACCTGATTAACAACCGATCAAACATGCACATACATGCACATACATGCACCAACATGCAACAACATGCAAGCACATGCAAGGCTTGCAACTCCAAAAATAAAGCAACCTCACATGCTAGGCATCCCATAGAGAAAATAAGTCAATTGCAAATTTAGAACTCACCCAAGAATCCTAGTCGCTTCGAGTGACAACTGAGTCTCTATTAAACAACTTTCCTTTCAAAGCTTTAGTCAACAAGTCAAACTAATGCTACATGGCATCATGGTGCACTTCCTAGAGGTTTTTATAATTTGTAATGCTCAAATGAGCACCCAAGTGACAAGTGTCACATTCCCTTGCTTCCACTTTTTTGAAGAGATAAACACTCACACAAGTGGACCCTGCCAATGCTTGTTTCCAAAAAAACTACCACATGTCATCATGGTGCCCAGTTTAGAGGTCTAAATAATTTCCTTTTCCCAATGGAGCACCCATGTGATATGTATCACTATTTTGCCTCTTCACACCTTGCATGTAGGATACAACTCTTCGTTGGGTCCCACAAAGTGACTTAGAAATTTGGAAACAATTATTATTGCATTTAATAAATAAAAGAAACAACTTAGAGGTAATTAATTAATTAAATAATCATGGGACTCACTAAGGTTGAGACACCTTAATCCCAACAATACTAAGTTTCCCAAAATTAAATATTCTCCCAATGTGTAACCCACACAGAAAATATCTAAGGTCCAATATTACATACAACATTACAAGTTGCCCCAAATAAATATTTATTGTGGCTAAATACATCATGTAACAATGCACCACAAACAAATATTAATTTTACATAATTAAATTAATCCAATATTATGCAAGGTGTACAACACCAATTCCTTACACCAATCTCCCAAATGCACCTAAAAAATAAAGACAGAAAAGAACCCCCCAAAAATCTAGTAATTCTACCATTCCTTTCTAATTTTGTATATCAACCAAGGGAGCAAGAGAATATCATATTCAATTCTTTAAGAAAATATAAGATTCACACTTTCAAATCTCCCATGAGATTAAACACCCAATCTCAAATATCTCTAATATCATGTAAGTTTTAGCCATGGAGATAGCCACTCAAGATCTAGAGACCTAATAGAAAGCACAAAGAATTTAGAAGATCAATATGACAAGAATAAACTATAATCCCATTAAAGGATATAAATAGAATGTAATAAGGTATAGTGAGAACCCTTGGTTATATGGGCCAAGGTGAGATAGAAGACAACATAATATTATGACATATGTCTTAATATTATGACCTGATACATGAATTTTAAATTCCCTAAGAAAATCCTAAGTAAGCTTAAGCAAGAAGTTGTGAAAGGGAGTCAAGCAAAAACTAGTCAGGGAAACAAACATGCTCACACAAAAAAAACATTGAATTATACAATTAAATGAAGCTACCTTTCCATCATTAACTTATTTTTGTAGTTAAATACAAAAGGGTGAAACCTATTTAGAAATTTTAAGTGGGAAAAAATCCACATGGAAAGTTTGATCAAACAACTATCCTAGTTAGCCCCATGCATACAACTAATTTGGGAAAATAATATATATACCGGAATTTATCAAATAGGATTAACTTGATTAAAAAAGGACAAAAAATAATTAAATAGGATTACCAATTAAAACCCATAACATACAAAATAAGCTCTCCAATCAAAAGTTACATGTCAAAAATAACCAAACAATCTTTCTAATTGAACTCTACATTTTATAATTGATCAAATAAGCTTGCTAGTTGAAATTATACTAATTATTGATCAAACATGCTTCTTTTTTAAGAAAATTGATAAATTTGTACCAAGTATAGTGCATGCAGACACCTAGAAATTTCCCTAGTGTAGCTACTTGCTAGCACCTAATCTTGATCGATAAAACATATCACCTAGTCTAGTCCCCTTTACGTAAAGTCCATAACTCAATTAAATAATCATAGTTAATTAATCACTTTTTTCATCTCATCCCACAATAAATCAATAAATATTATCATTTTCCACTTATTTTCCATCTCACACATGGCTAAAATAATTAAATAATAATATTATTTAATTATGCATTTATTCCCTCAACACATTCCAAGAATAAAGGGCACCTAACAACACTTGTCCTTATGGTCTCATTATTCTCTCAACTCATTCCAAGAATATAGCCCCACTAGATGCACATGTCCCTTATTTCCCTCATGGTCACAACCACTTACTAAATTTTGGAAGTGCATCCTAGCCCTTCATATTATAACAATCTTCGTCTCCACCCTCCATCCTCTCCTAGATCCTAGGGAAACCCTCTCAACCATCCTCCATCATTGATATCACCATCATATTTTAATCTTCCATTCCCCCTTCTAAATTTATATAAATTCAAGCACTCTTTCATTCCAAGCCATCATCACTTTATGCTAGGTACATGCCAAAAAAAGAATCTTCAAGCAAAGGAACATCCACATACTAACTAGTCAAGGAGAAAAGCAAATCACAATGGAGTCATGGGTAATATTTTGAATTGTTGTTGTTATTTTGTTGTTTTGAACTCCATTGTGAGCTCTATCTAGAGGTTTGTGATAGTTTGGATTAGGAATCTTGTGTCTTGCATTAGTTTCCATTTCAGTTTTCAAATTGTTGCTTACAATGCCTCTTAATCAAACCACTTAACCCACAAACATAAATCAGGTCAATAAAATAGCCACAAAGAAAATTGGGTGTTTATAATCAACAAAAGACCAAAAAATAAAAGCAACAATGAAATTTTAAATTTTATAACTAATTTGAAACCCCACAAGAAAGACCTTTTTTTGGGGGATATTAGATAACCACAAGCAAATAATGTTGAAGCAAATGCCATGAAAATTTTATAAGGTTGAACTTTTCAAACTCTAATACTCATAATTCATATTCCTTTTGCTATTCCCCTACAAATTGTTTAATTGGAGCATCCTAAAAAGTATATGATTTTGTTTGAGCATTGAACCTCACCATTTAATAAAATTCAAAGCATGCCAGAAGTTGTGAATCTATGAAATCGAGCTCCAAATTTTAAATGCCCTCCAAATTTAACAAAGAAAATAGAGTGACAATTAGGAAGAAAATAGAGGGCTATGCAAACAACCAAAAAACTAGAATTGCTTGCCCTACATATCATTACAAAATAGTTTGATTACTGTATAATGCATGATTTTCTATTAGTATAATTATTGTTTCTTGATTTTAAAAATAAAAATTTGGAAAATCTACCTAGAAAAATATCTTGGAATCAATGTAAAAAGTGCAATCCTCTTTTGTCTATTGTTGGAAACTTGCAAAATTAGTTTGGTTTTGTAATTGCTCTAATGGCTTTGAGAGTGTTGGTAGACATGCACTATCAATGTTAGGAAAACGTGTTTTAAGACTTAAAAAAATGAAGGGAAAATGTAATTACAATAGAAAAATCTAGCTCTATAGTAAAAAAATCTTCGACTGGATCAATTCATCACTCTCATATGATGTTAATTATCTCAAACATTATATTTTATTAAACAATTGACTTAGAAAACCTCATCCTTTACATTCAATATTACAATTCTTCATAAATCTTTTCTTTAAACCAAAAATACATTAAAATAAAAAAAAAATTAAACACGAAATAAAATATATATTCTATTATACTTTGCTACTAAATGTAGTAAAATCTAATAATAATAATTTAATCTTTCACAACAAAATACCTAAAGCCTAATCTTAAGATTAAATTCAACTATTTAAAAAAATTATAAACATTAAACCAACTAAATATTTTTTTCCCTCCCATAATTCCCGAGACATACAAATTAAAAAATGGGGCCATGAAATCATAGTACCTTCCTTATATGGTGCTCTAAACTTGGTCAATATATTTTAAAATGAAAAATTAATAGTTTGTTAAGATTCATTCACATACCACCTCCAACATACCATGTGAAGTGGATACTCTGGAGGGGTGTTTTTAGTTGGACTTACAATTAAAAAAGAACAAACTTTTTCAGTTGTGGGGGGAATTTCAGGAGTAGGGACTAATAAATGGTTCTATGAAATAATATTTTTGTGAGGTTACGGAGAAATTTTAAAGTTATTTTAACATATAAAACTGTAAGTTTATATATTTTTTAAATTATAGAAATGTATTCAATTAAATGATGTTGAAGATTCTTTAAAATTTCATTTTTAAAAATAGTTGTATAAGTGAATTTAAAGTTCTTTTTTAGCAATTATATTGTTCAATAATATATATGATATTATTTGTATCATAAAAATAGTTAGTAATATTCTTATTTATAAGATAATTATTTCAATTAAAAAAAATAGATTAGAGAATAGTTTTTAATCTTTCAAAGTTTTGTTTTATTTTTTTAGGTTCTTATGGTTTATGATAATTAGAGACATTTCGTTTTTGTTTTCTTCTTGTAAAAGATGTTTAACATTTGTCATCGACTTTTTAGAAGCACATATATCAAACAAGTATGTAATAGATTGTTTACCTTCTATTTCTAACCCTCACTTTAGTAGGAAGATGCACCCTAGCTAACTTTGAAGTTCATATTGTAGATAGATGTGAGCTATTAATATTTGATGTTCCCTAAAACTATTGCATGTACTACAAGACATTCACTTGTACATACATATTATAATATAATAAATCAATGAAAGCTAAACTAATAGTATAATAGATTTTGAACATTAGTAACATGACCACCATTTTTTATTAAAAGGCTTTGGCTTGAAATTCACCAAATTTATGATTAACTCTCTTCCATAGTGATACCTCAACCACTAGCTCTCTATACTCGCATAGATAAGAGAAAGGTTAGGGATGATATTTGAAGAATAGTTATCTAAGAGAATAAGTCTATGTAAGAGATACATAACTAGTAAAAAAAAACTCCTTAAGAGTATTTTAACAAATAAACTACAACTACTTAAGATACAACTTTACTATTAATATATAAATAGCATGCAAATAAGTCAGCATTAATTAATGCATTATCTACACGTTATTATAATGAACATCGATAAATTATTATAAATAATATTCTTGCACTATATTATAATGAATATACAAGTGTAACTTAATACCATATAATAATAAATATTTAATTCTAGCACAAGGAATCACAAACCAATTGGTCCATAGTCTAACACCCATCATGCACCCTTTATGACCTCAAATGTTAGGAATGTTATCTAAGAGCTTAAGGAATTATATTTAGATCATGTTTTATTTTTTTACATTGTTCACTTTTTATTTTATATATTTTTTAGATGTACCCCTACACCCCCTCACTACCCTCTCTACATTGTATCTCTTTTAGTACCATAGACCAATTTTGATCACTTAGACATTAACATGCATAAGTTATATTTATAATATATATAATTATAATAAAATTTCAACTTACATACCCATGTCATTTCTCATGTAGCTTTCTACCCACCTTATTGGAATGTTTAAAGTATAATTACATATCAATAAGTGACACATTCTTGTGCCATGTTTCGCTCATAGCATGAATCCTATCCATCTATATTTAGTTCCAATTAATGGTTATGCCCACACTTTATTCTTTCATCCCTCATTTACTACATCTCATTCACACTTACCTCAATACATTCACTCCCTACCTAAACATTATAACATCACTACCCATGTTCATTTTTATGTCACTCAAGAATGATCCCATAATGCGTGGGAATAAATCTCAAATTCAAATTATAGCATTTCTTTTTCTTCCTACAAACTATTAGGAGTTAGCAACACACATTAGTGCAACATGTTGCTATGTCTTGGTATACAAAATAATTAATGTCATTAATTCATATGTGAAATATATACTAGGAAGAAGTGATATAGTGAGAAATTATTATCACCCACTAATGTTATAATGGAGAAAGAATCAAAAAATGTATCATAGGTATATAGGCCACTTGAATGCTTGTGTATGTTATCTTTGATTCTTCACTTAGAGCCATAAAGTTAGTCGATCTAGGGGTCTAACCTAGGAAAACTTGAATATAGCAATCCAATAGATTCCTCAAAGGTGTTAATAAACACCTTAGTCCTTACTATCTTATCAAAAAAATTACCAATTCAAATGTGCTTGTTAGAGTTCAAATCCATGACAATTTGGAGTAAACATATGATGCTTGGGATTAGACCTTTAGATTTTGTGTATTTTCATATTTTGAGACATCCATTAGATCGACTGTGTAAAATTTTAGGATAATAGAAAACTAATTTTATACATTATCAACATCATTCTTCCTCCATCATTATTATAGATAAGTACCTAATTCCTCTCATTTTATTCACATAATTTATTACTATTTATTCACCAACTTTTCTCTACCTTATCTCAATTAATTTGTGTTTTTAGTTTGTATTTACTTAATTATCATATAAAATCTTATTTATGCAAATATGTGATTTATTTTTTTACATTTTTTGGTGAACACAATTTTTTTTCTTACAAATACTTGAGCTTCCCTTTAGGATTTCTCCTTCATTATGGATTTTTTATATATGTATTTTATGATTTATTTATCATATTTTCATATCTTATTAGGATTGATATTCCTTATTCTAGTGTAATTCATAGCTATATATTTATTATGGTTTTTTGGTTGATGCATATAAATAGTACCTTTTACCCATCTTAACAACCCTTTCTTTAACCTCTAAGGCTTACATTTTACACTTGTTTCAAATCTAATCGTTGACTTATTTTCTAATTTTTATTAGTCTTTTGGTCATCTTTACCCATTTTATTGTTTAGGATATATTGAGAATTATTTGTATATCAAAATATTTATCCTCTAATCCCCCTTTGTGAAATAGTGTTCATTTGAATCCCTATATGGATCAATCCATTGAAAATATACTCTTTAATTATATTCCTATGAACAATGTTACTAGTCTTGACATTAAGAATTAAAATAAAGAAAATGATCATGAAAAACATGTGGCTCAATAAGATTTTACACGTTAACTTATCAACTTAGCTAATACTAACAAGAGTTGTAGGGCAGTTTTGCAACAACTGCAAATAGAAATAGAAATTGTAATCTTCAGTCTATGAGCTTGAGTGTGGAGCTTCTCAACAACTCCTAACATAAAATAAAATGTATCAAGCACTACCATTGTGGGGTGATCCCACAATAGTGGCTTACACTTTTTGGCCAAACTTGACATTGAACTGAATTTTTTTAACTAAATCTTCACTTTCAGGCACCTATAGCTGTTAAGCCATGAGGAATTTGAAGATGATGCAAACTAATGATTTGTGACATTTTTTCTATAGATTCCAAACATATATTTTTTAAAAAATTTGGGATCAGATTGTATTTCTTTTTCCATCTCTTTCAAAAACTAGTTTTTAACAGTAAACATCATTTTTAAAGAGTGATGTTCACCATATACAACATAACTTTTTTTCTATGAAGGATAAAATTCTAATTTTTTCGAATTTAGATTTGTAGCTATGATATCTCGCACATTCATTTGGTTTCATAGTGTTTTATTGAATAATTTTTCTTAACTAAGTTTTGAATTATGGTTTAGGGTTTAGGGTTTAGGGTTCAAGGGTTAGGGGTTAGGGTTTAGGGTTCAGGGTTAGGGTTTAGGGTTTAGCATTTAGGTTTTAGGGTTTAGGGTTTAGGTTTTTAGGGTTTAGGGATTAGGGCTTAGGTTTTAGGGTTTAGGGTTTAGGGTTTAGGATTAGGGTTTATGGTTTAGAGTTTAGGGTTTTGGGTTTGGGTTTAGGGTTTAGGGTTCAGGTCGAACCAATTACAATTTAGACATAGGAAGACTATATACAACATAAAAAAAATTATTAGCAAAATTATTTTTGTTTGGATTAAAGACATCAATACCTATCAGAGACATATTTTTTAGAATTTTTTTTATGATAATCTACTATTTTTCCACATGTGCAGAACAAAGAGTTTGATTTTTGGTGAAAAACCTACATTCACAAGAAATAAATAATAAATATAATAATCTAATTAAATATATTCAAAATTATACTTTTTGGAAAGCTTATAATAAGGAATACATACTTAAAAAAGTAAATTTTAAATTAATTCATTTGATCCCCCAAAAGGTAAATCAAAAGTGGTTTTTATCAGCATTTTGATAGGTGTAAAGGAAACTTTGTTATAGGTATGGTTTAAAAGTAGCAGGGTTCTATCCAAGGGGGTTTGATCTAAGGTGGTTTGATCAAACCCTCTACAATTGGAATCCTTTAAATGGAACTTTTCAAGGCTTAAATCATTATATTTTCTAAAAATATGTGATTTCAGCAAAACAACAAGATGTCCCAAAAGTGTAAACCATTATTGTGGCAGCACCCTGTGACACTAAAATCATAGTCTCTAGTAAGCAACATGCAACCTTGGCCAAGAGGTCTCTTGATTTTCTAGCTCCAATTTCAACAAAAGAATACCATGAAAAGAGGGTTTGGTTTGATTATTTGTAGTATGTTCATTCCTCAAATCTATTGAGCTATAGTAATCAATTCGTCAATAGTTCATTTATGTGAATCTAGGTCCAATTCTGCACATTAAATCAGTTTCACATGCACAGTATTTAACCCATAGATTGACAAATCAAATAATTATATTGTTTCAATAGTCTTCACAATAATTCAATATAAACATCTAACTTGTTTTATGTTAACTACGAATAGCCCCTTTGATTGAAAAATAAGTAGACTAGATCCATTATGCAGTAGCCATGTAAAGAGTATTTAATTATAACTTTCATTAGTAGAATTCCAATTGGCACAATGCAAATAAATACATTCATAGTATCTAAGCCATACATCTGCAAACTAATGATATAACAAGGCACAAAAACTTCCATAGAAGCATTGGAAAATCAAGAAACTTCAAATCTAGATGTATAAAAACTCATCTTTCAAACTATCTCTAAAAAAAGGGATAACATGTTGGAAATAGGATGCCATTTAATTGCAAATCCTAAACATTAATTATTTCATGTATCTCCTAGATTCTTGGAATGTGTTCAACAACACTAAGATTAGGATGAGATTTATTATTTGGATGCAATAAATCATGAAATTGACATTTGTAGTTATTCCTAAATAATAGGAGCATGTGGGTGCACACATGGTAAGGTGAAACTCACCTTGTGTTTAGTTAACAATACAGAGTAACAATTAACACTTCTGAATGCATGTAAAGATCCTAGGAGTAAGGATTTGATGTTTGCATGTTTGAAGTTTGGTTTAATTCAGTTTAGATCAGTTTAGTTTAGTTAGTTTAGTTTAGTTTAGTTTAGTTCAGTTCAGTTATGGTTCAGTTATCTTCAGTTGCATGCATGTTGGTTATTTTGAGTTGCATGTAGTTAGCTTCAGTTAAATTGGAATGCATGGCTAATAACTTGAGTTGTATGACAGATAATAGGGACTACCTCCAGTTAATAGGGGATGACCATTCTTGCATGAATGGTGTTGAGTAAATGTTTCAGTTAACTATAAATCACTTGGAGCCAAGATGCTTTATTGGATTTACCTCTCATGCATGATAAGATATTTTTGAAGGCTTAGTTAAGTAAGATTACTTAAGGGCGCCAACTTTGAGGAAGAGCTTTGGAATTATCCCCAAAGTGAAGGATGAGTTGTGACTTCAGTTTGGGACACCCAAATGGATGAAGCACATTTTTTAGCATTGTTATTCACAAGATAACTCTATTTGCATGAGATATGGCATACCTTTTAGGCATAGGGCTTGTGTATTGTAATTGTAACTCATGTTGAGTTTACAAAGTTGATTAAAGCCTATATATCTCAAGCAAGTTGAATAGAGTTGTGAGATTTTTTATTGTAGGTTGTGAAGAAGATTGGTAAAGACAGAAGAAGCATTCTCAAGCAAGAATTGGAGCTATTGTAATTCAGAGATTGAATCATAGAATAATTCTTGGTGGAGTTTTTTCCGGAAAGGGTTTCTCCACGGTACATCTTGTGTGATCTTTCTAATATCATGTCTAGTTATTCTATCAACTTCTCTCTTCATTCTACAACAGTAAAATGAATTAATCAAGATAATCAGCCACAAAGAATATATGTAACAAAGAAAGAGCTTACTTAGATCAGCAATATTAAAGTTTTACAGAGTATTAAGCTAAGAAAACACCTCATTTTTCAACATTTGGTATCAGAGCTGAGGTTGGGTAGAGTATTGGGATGCCTTTCTCTTAAAATATTAGAGGTTTTTTGGCTTAGTGGGAGCTTTTATTAATTTTGCTATTGTTGATTTTGAAAAAAAAAGGTTTGTTACAGAGGTCATTGAGAGCTTGGATTCACAGGTTTGGTGCGAACTTATGACAAAAATGTGGTTTTGATTATGTGCATCATGATGCCATGGGATTGCTCAGTATCACGGTTCAGTGGGAGCATTTGGCAATGAAGTGGATTCTTGGTTGTAGGATGGTTTTGTTATTATGTCATGGTATACTCTTGATTAGTGGATTAGAGGTGTGGCATAATACATATTATGATAATTATGATCATAAGGAAATGTCTGAAATTCCATATGCTTTTGATAGTAATGGTTTGATGTTTATTTTGTTGCCATATATAGCTCAGTATCACAGTTCAGTGGGAGCTTTGGTAAGGTATAGTGATCTTCGTAGAGAGGATGGTAGTCATGATGCCATGTGTGACTCGGTATCATGGTTCAGTGGGAGTTGTTGGCAGTGACTTGGTGGCATCATTGGTAAGGTTATCTTCATGTGATTGGAGATATGGTTTCTTGGTTTAGAGTATATTTGTTATGGATGTCATGGTTTACTCTTGATATGCATTTAGAGTTTGGCATATTACATGGTTCTCTTGAGACTAGGATGTATAAGTATGTTATGATGCATGTGATCTCCTAAGAGGAGATGGTTAGATCATGGATGTGTTTATGTTCCTAATTCATGATTGGAGCTTTGACAATGATCTTGTGTAGTTCTCTTAAGTATTGGGTACATTAATCATTTGCTTGATTACTTCATGAAAGTGTTGTGTTGCATTTGGAGTTTGGCATGGATTGGTTGGTTATAGGTCCTCATGGATACTTGGAGAAATAGGTGAGGCTGGAGTTCTCTTATGGTAAGAGACATTTGTTGGAATGGTTACTTGTAAGAAAAGTTTTTTAACAGAAAAGACCGGGGAGCCTACACCTTGGTTGAATGTGAATTCAACACACTCGATGGTTTAGCATGCCTCTGAAGAGGCGGTTTGGATATAAAGGCTTGGGAAAGGTACTGGTTTGGTTGATAATGGGAAGGTATTAATTGAGAAAGTTAACACTTTAATTAATGTTACAGATTATCTTACGAAACCATACAGATAAGTTCTATTGGTTTTAATCATTTGCTTGGAAGCTTCATGATTATGTAGTTTGCATTTGAAGTTAGCATGGTTTGGTTAGTTGGTGCAAGAAGGCCATTGGCTTTGAGTCTTGTACTTGTTTTGTTATTCCTTGTTTAGAATAATTGCAATGTATAATGTGAAGTGGGAGAATGTTGGAAATAGGATGCCATTTAATTGCAAATCCTAAACATTAATTATTTCATGTATCTCCTAGATTCTTGGAATGTGTTCAACAACACTAAGATTAGGATAAGATTTATTATTTGGATGAAATAAATCATGAAATTGACATTTGTAGTTATTCCTAAATAATAGGAGCATGTGGGTGCACACATGGTAAGGTGAAACTCACCTTGTGTTTAGTTAACTATACGGAGTAACAATTAACACTTCTGAATGCATGTAAAGATCCTAGGAGTTAGGATTTGATGTTTGCATGTTTGAAGTTCAATTTAGTTCAGTTCAGGTCAGTTATGGTTCATTTATCTTCAGTTGCATGCAAGTGCATGTTGCATGCATGTTGGTTATTTTGAGTTGCATGTAGTTAGTTTCAGTTAACTTGGAATACATTGATAATAAATTGAGTTGTATGATAGATAATAGGGACTACCTCCAGTTAACAGGGGATGACCATTCTTGCATGAATGGTGTTGAGTAAATGTTTCAGTTAACTATAAATCACTTGGAGCCAACTTGTGCGTCCAAGATGCTTTATTGGATTTACCTCTCATGCATGATAAGATATTTTTGAAGGCTTAGTTAAGTAGGATTGCTTAAGGGCACCAACTTTGAGGAAGATCTTTGGAATTATCACCGAAGTGAAGGATGAGTTGTGACTTCAGTTTGGGACACCCAAATGGATGAAGCACATGTTTTAGCATTGTTATTCACAAGATAACTCTATTTGCATGAGATATGGCATACCTTTTAGGCATAGGGCTTGTGTATTGTAATTGTAACTCATGTTGAGTTTACAAAGTTGATTAAAGCCTATATATCTCAAGCAAGTTGAATAGAGTTGTGAGAGTTTTTATTGTAGGTTGTGAAGAAGATTGGTAAAGATAGAAGAAGCATTCTCAAGCAAGAATTGGAGCTATTGTAATTTAGAGATTATATAATAGAATAATTCTTGGTGGTGTTTTTTCCCAAAATGGTTTCTCCATGGTACATCTTGTGTGATCTTTCTAATATCATGTCTAGTTCTTCTATCAACTTCTCTCTTCATTCTACAACAGTAAAATGAATTAGTCAAGATAATCAGCCACAAAGAATATATGTAACAAAGAAAGAGCTTACTTAGATCAGCAATATTAAAGTTTTACAGAGTATTAAGCTAAGAAAACACCTCATTTTTCAACATTTGGTATCAGAGCTGAGGTTGGGTAGAGTATTGGGATGCCTTTCTCTTAAAATATTAGAGGTTTTTTGGCTTAGTGGGAGCTTTTATTAATTTTGCTATTGCTGATTTTGAAAAAAAAAAGTTTGTTACAGAGGTCATTGAGAGCTTGGATTCACAGGTTTGGTGCGAGCTTATGAGAAAAATGTGGTTTTGATTATGTGCATCATGATGCCATGGGATTGCTCAGTATCACGGTTCAGTGGGAGCATTTGGAAATGAAGTGGATTCTTGGTTGTAGGATGGTTTTGTTATTATGTCATGGTATACTCTTGATTAGTGGTTTAGAGCTATGGTATAATACATGTTATGATAATTATGATCATAAGGAAATGTCTGAAATTCCATATGCTTTTGATAGTAATGGTTTGATGTTTATTTTGTTGCCATGTATAGCTCGGTATCACAGCTCAATGGGAGCTTTGGTAAGGTATAGTGATCTTCGTAGAGAGGATGGTAGTCACGATGCCATGTGTGACTCGGTATCACGGTTCAGTGGGAGTTGTTGGTAGTGACTTGGATGCATCATTGGTAAGGTTATCTTCATGTGATTGAAGATATGGTTTCTTGGTTTAGAGTATATTTGTTATGGATGCCATGGTTTACTCTTGATATGCATTTAGAGTTTGGCATATTACATGGTTCTCTTGAGACTAGGATGTATAAGTATGTTATGATTCATGCGATCTCCTAAGAGGAGATGGTTAGATCATGGATGTCATGTTTATGTTCCTAATTCATGATTGGAGCTTTGACAATGATCTTGTGTAGTTCTCTTAAGTATTGGGTACATTAATCATTTGCTTGATTACTTCATGAAAGTGTTGTGTTGCATTTGGAGTTTGGCATGGATTGGTTGGTTATAGGTCCTCATGGATACTTGGAGAAATAGGTGAGGCTGGAGTTCTCTTATGGTAAGAGACATTTGTTGGAATGGTTACTTGTAAGAAAAGTTTTTTAACAGAAAAGACCGGGGAGCCTACACCTTGGTTGAATGTGAATTCAACACACTCGATGGTTTAGCATGCCTCTGAAGAGGCGGTTTGGATATAAAGGCTTGGGAAAGGTATTGGTTTGGTTGATAATGGGAAGGTATTAATTGAGAAAGTTAACACTTTAATTAATGTTACAGATTATCTTACGAAACCATACAGATAAGTTCTATTGGTTTTAATCATTTGCTTGGAAGCTTCATGATTATGCAGTTTGCATTTGAAGTTAGCATGGTTTGGTTAGTTGGTGCAAGAAGGCCATTGGCTTTGAGTCTTGTACTTGTTTTATTATTCCTTGTTTAGAATAATTGCAATGTATAATGTGAAGTGGGAGAATGTTGGAAATAGGATGCCATTTAATTGCAAATCCTAAACATTAATTATTTCATGTTGTAGACACGTCAAATTGACATAATGCATCCATTAGACAAATAAATCAAGTTTATTTATCAATCTCCTAAAGTCACCAGTTTAAATCAAATAAATCAAACTTGATCCTATCATCATCTCTTTGATTAAATAAATCAATCATTTATTTAATTAAATCTCAGAGCATCATTCATCTCCCTTTGATTTGATTTAAATCCCTAAATCAAGTCAAAGTGGTCAAATCAGCCTAATCATCATCCTAGCTAATTAATCCTGATCTAATGTTAATCTCACCCACTTGCATTCTCTAGATTTGGCCACTTGCACATGAAATTGCATTTAATTGATTTATCAAAATATTTATTTGCAACTTGGCATAAAGGGAGAATATTCTCCAAGTTTGAATCTCCCCCCAAGTGGACATGTACACACAACATAGCATTTATGAGGCCTTACATGTCTCTTACATGTCCTCTTCCAAAGGTCAAACTCAGAATTCATTGCAAATTTGAATTCAAATTTTCCCTCTCATGGGAACTCTTCCCAAATCTTGCACATACATCAACCAATCACCACTTGACAAGTGTCCTTCTTTCATTTGTCCAATCTTAGTCCCACATTGGTCCATTTTCAACACTTAGCATTTTGAAAATCTATAAAATAGAGGCTTCATCTCTTATCAAACCCTTCACCATCTCTCCACAATTTCATCCAAAAAAGCATATGCAAAGTTACTCTCCTTGAGAACTAATTTTGCTCATCATTTCCATTGCATTTACATCATCATATGCTTATCAATCAAGGATTGGGAAAGGGTCACTAGCACATGTGACACCAATCCAATATGAGATAGTTTGCATCATGTTTTCTTATGCTTTTGCTTTAGATCTTTTTGTCATTTGTTTGCATTTTGAACATGATGTATTATTTCATAAGGATGTTAAATATTTTGATTTGTTGTTGAAATACTAACGATTCTGCAGATTTTATTGTTAGATTTCTAACCACATTTTGTAGATTTTAGCATCCACAAAATGACTTTGGAAGGGGACATGTAAGAGACATGTAAGGCCTCATAAAGTTGAAAATAAATATTTTGATAAATCAATTAAATGCAATTTCATGTGCAAGTGGGTGAGATTATTATTTAATCAAGGTTAGATTAAATAAATGATGATTGATTTAATGCTGATTAGGTGAGTTGACTTTTAAGACTTTGATATTTGATTTTTTTAAATCAAAAAATGATGGAATATGATTTAGGATTTGATTTAAATGGATTTTTGATTTATTAAAAGGTTTATGATAATGTTTATTTGATTTTAAATAAATGATCCTAGGAGATGAAATTACCTAATGAACGGATGAAAGTGCACCTGATTAATTGATGAATGGTCCTAATGCGACATCTAGTTCGGTTGATGAATGAACCTTATCAAATGCAGAATGTTAATTTTGCATGTCTACATTTTGCCCCTCTTTGAAGCAATGTACTTGTTGCGTTGGTTCAAAGAATAAACTTGTTGTGATCAAAATTCAAAAAATTTCTGATTTTTCGGATGCCCCAGCAGAAAGAAGTACACTGGTACATTGCCCCCTCGAGAGATCGAGTGAAAAGATTCGATTTGAGGGTCGATCTCGCGATAAAGAGGTTCAAAATGGGTGGTTATGGACGATGATGCAAATGAGATGATTTCAAGATGCTTAGAATAACAAATCTATATTATCCTAAACAACTTAAATGATGATATGATGCAAGATGGATGAGATTGATGATGTGATATGCTATGATTCTGCAATGGATGTTTTATGAGAGACTAACAGATCTATATTATGATGATGATGCAAATGCAATGCATGTGAAATGATTGATGTTTCCTACTATGTATGATGTGAATGATATGTGGTATACTGACGGTTTGTGGATGCAAGATGTATGCAGGATGCAAGTGTATGATGGATGCATTGGTGATGATGATGTTAGCGCAGAAATGAGATGATGACAAGAGGATCTAACAAGTCCATGATTTGATGAGATTTTATTAGAGATGATGATGATGATGATGATAAATGATGATGATTTGCTTATCAAGGATTGAGATTTTCAAAGGGTCACTTACTTTATGTTTGATAACACGCCTAAGCACGATGCATCAAGGTATAAAGGACCAGGATGGCGTTGTACTTAGTGTGATGGACTTTGACTCAACAAGCAGATAGGAGTATTCTTGTTCACACTTGACATACGGAAACCTTGCTGGGCGTACCTAACAAAGCAAGTATTAAAGTTATTTTGCAAGAGCGTCCAACAAGCCAGGACAAAGAATAATGATCGTTGCCCATTCCTATCTCTCTAAATCCTTTGTTCGGATATCATCGAGAGGCCCTTGGAATGAGTGCAATAAGATAAATCAAAAAAAAGACCAAATCGCAAAACAAGCCAATGTTCTTCATACCTCTAGCCAAAGGGATTTGTTTTGATAGGATAAGAATCCAAAGTAATATCAAAATGATGCCCATTGAACGATATATCCTAGGACATGCATTGTATAGGATGATGATGGTTTGATAAGTTGATTGATAAATTGATATAAGGTTGACTGACATGTTTGAAAATGATCGAGACTTTGATTTTGTTTTAAAGATTTGTTGCTTCGATTTTGATTTCACGATTGAAGTTTTCTTTTGCTGACTGTTGTGATTGTTTCTGTTTGCATTGCCAAAGGATGAATGTGATGATCAGTTTATTATGGATGATTGATTATTTCGAGTGAAAGCGAGAATGGGACAGGTGGATTTTTCAAATATTTGGATGTTTTTGACGTTTTTGGAATGTTTTGAGGCTATTTTTGGTGTTTTTGGATTTTTGCGATGTTTTTGATTTTTTGATTTTTATGATGTTTTTGGATTTTGCGTTTTTCAAATATTTTTGGATTTTGATGTTTTTTGAATGTTTTTGGATTTTGATGTTTTTCCAATGTTTTTGGATTTTGATGTTTTTTGAATGTTTTTGGATTTTGATGTCTCGGGGGCTAATCAAAGATGAGCCTTGCCTACGTTTAAGCTCAGAGATGACGTAGTTCGGATTTCAATGTTTTTTATGTTTTCTGCTTTTTGAGTGTTTTTTTTTGGATTTTTGATATGTTTTGGATGTTTTTGGATTTTGTTGAAAACCAAGCTAAGGTGGATTGATTAGATCGATGGATTGATGATGATGATAACATTGTTGAGGATACACAACAATGCAAGGACTGGATTGATCAGGATTGATAATGAAAACATTGTCGAGGATACACGACAATGCAAGGATAGTGTTAAGCAACACAAGGATATCCCGAGATGATGATTTTTTGATTGGATTTGATTGATCATGTTTGACGAAGCTTGGTTTTGAACAAAAGATGTTTGGATGATTTGATGTGACGTTTGACATGCAGCTTAGATGCGACTGATATTGATTGATGTTTGATGAAAGATGAAGACTCATAAGGAATGTATTCTCGTCAAAATGTGTCATGGGCTAGTAATACAAATGCTGTGACCAATTTTATTTCATGTTTTCCAATGTTCAGGTCGCCACATAAGGTGAAGGATATAGATCAAGATTTATTCTCGAAGCAAGATGTACATATCTGCCCCCAATGTCTAGCAATGTATGGAATGCGATGGGTGGATTCTTGCATAGGTGTATGGATGGATGGATACGTAAAGGACACCAAGGATTATCTTGCGATAAGATAAGGTGTTTAGATAAAGGAATGCTCTTTGGATAATGCTTCATGGCTTAGATAATGCTGCATAGGATAGGATTATTGAAAATGGCCCATGTCAAGATGTTTTACCGTAAGCAGGCGTAAAGTGTGCCCCAAAATTTTATCAAGATCACGATAACTTGGACGATGGATGCAGATGGATGAAAACGGATTGGATAAATGGTGTGTGGATGAGTGGATTTATTATGGATAAGATGGATGGAATGCTTGATTTATTATGGATGGGATGAGATGCTTTCAACTGAAATGGTGCACGTAGATGCTCGATTCTACACATGACACCTGTTTGCCAAGTTTTCATGATGGTCTTGCCCAAAGCACCGCCCATGCGGTTTTTGCTAGAGGACGATTTTTATCTTTACTGTTTTCAATCCTTTTTTTGATTTTTTTGGATTTTTTGCTTTTTTGATTTTTTTAATTTTTCTAAAAGATTTATGCTGAACCACCTAGTGGTGTTGACGTAGATGCCCCTGTCATGATGTGCCATTGATATCCTGCCTGAAGGAGCTACTTTGCTAAGATACGTGCACTTGAATGCAACTTTTAGGATTCTTGATCTACTTCGTCGATACTGGAGTTAACTTTATCTTTGTGCACACATCGTGATAGAGTGCCCTTTGAATCCTTATGATGAAGGGTCGTTGCCAATACATGGTCAATGTGAGAATTGGAGATCATGCGTGGAGGCGTGGATGGAGTGTGTTTAGGGATAGGAGATGGATTGGTTGACAGCTTGGAATCTTTGACTCTCCAAACTTGGGAAGATGAGCAATAATGGGTGGATACGAAAGTGTACATGGAATTAGGACCAACTGCATGATACACTTTGTACGTCACTTGAAAAGCCTGCTATTTCTTTTGTGGACATCTTTGATGGATACTTTTCCCTTTTTTATTTTGCCCCATATTTTCTTTGACTAATGGAGTTTGATAGGGATGATCTTTCTTTGTATTCTTTGGTATCCATTTGTATTTGATTTGTCCATTATGTTTATCAGCTTCTTTTGCTTTACTAACGTTCTTCGTACTTTGATTCAAATTTTTCCTTCAAAGTTGGTCCCAATTCATGGATGGGGTAATGGGTGGGTGAAGATTCATGACGTGGTTGGTTGTAGTATTGGCAATGGTTTCATCACAAGGATTCTTTGTGCTCCCTATGTTGACATTTGCTTGAGACGAAGTTTCCCCCAGTATGGTGGAAGTGGTACCTTCATGCTTTGATTTCTCCTATTCCAAGAGCTCTTGTTCAATAAGTGTTCTCTGATAGATGACCACCGTAGTTGATGTTCTTTCAATTTGCTGCTCTGCTAACTCTGGATGTTCTATTTGACTTGTTTTGTTGAGCGGATAATGATGGATATCTTTATTCATGATGTCCTCAATCTGAGTTTGGGACATATTTGATCCTAATGTTGACAACTCCGTTTGATTGTAGGAGTTAAGAATCTGCTCTTTTTGTGTAACAAAATCTTGTTCTAGATGAAGATCATCTGCGTGCCCATCTGTAGAAAGCATCTCATTGGTAGATGGAGGAGTATGTGCTACATGGATATGATCATCTTGCATGGATAAGAGAGTGTTCATTAGATTATTGTAGTATCTTGAAGATACAAATTCTTGATCTTGATTAATTTTAGAGTTGCTTTCGACATGCTTTAGATCAAGTTCTTGACATGGGGTAGCTTCAAAGGATGGATTTCTTACAAAGGACTTTTGGATGTCGACCTCAGGCATGGTCAAGTTCAAGGTTCCTTCAGCATCTGTAACCATGAGGTCAAGGGGGATCAACATGTTTTGAAAATGACCATTGCTAGACCTTAGTAAAAGATTTTGATCTTGCTTTGGAATAACTTCTTGAGATATGTCCTCTAACTCATAAGGTGATGTAGAGACATTTTCAATATGATCATTGGTCAACGGATCATGTATTATGTCAATTGGATCAAATAGTCCTAACACTCCTTGAAAGAGATCACTAAAAAGTGGCTCTTGATGTATGGTGAGTTGATCATCGGATTGTGTAGATACATCCTCAATGTGCTCCTCAATGGAGAGGTTTTGATCATTGTTTTCGACAATTACGGTGGAGAGATTGTGAATGTCTTTGACCATAGCGTCAAGTGATGTTGATATTTCTTGAATTGGCTCATTGTCGAGTTTTGTTGGTGGATTTTGATCGTGATTCAAAAGTGACTCTTGACATATGTCGATTTGATCATTGGATGAAGTAAATGTGTGCTCAGTGATGGATTGATTTTGATCCTTGTTTTCAATAGTTGTCATCTTTTGTGTTGGTTGGGTAGCTTGAGATTGTTGAAGCCCTTGGTGGTAGGGTTGATGTGCTTTTAGTGCGATGCTACGATATTGACTTATTGCACTTGGTTTTGGCAATAGTGGTGGTGTATTTGGAATCGTGTTGGATGCGGTGGCAAGTGATTGAGATACACTTGGAGCGATAGTGAGTGTTTGAGATGTGATGGGCATGATAGTGGTGGTTGGAATGACCAAGGTGATAGGTCCTTGGGAGACCATATTTCGATTTGGGATCAATGTTGTCATTTGATTAGATACCATCCATTGGTGTGATGTCGATGGTATATTCGAAGGATTTGACATGATGGTTTGATTGACATTAGGTGGATTGATTTGGGTGGATTGATTGGTGCTAGGTAAAGGGGGAAGCCCTAAACCAATGAATGATGTTGATATGGGTGGTGGAGATTTCCCTTGGCGCAATGCATCAACTATTTTGGAAAGTTTTGCAATTTGATCTCACCAAATTTGTTCTTGATTTTGATCTTGACTCACTTGAGATAGTTGATTTGGATTTTGTTTAAGCGGATTTGGGATGCCTACTTGCGGTTTTTGAATGGGATTATGGGAAAATTGACTTTGGATAATGTTTTGATTTGGGATGATGTTTAGATTTGGCATGATAGGATGAACATTGTTGGTATTGGGAATCATTTTTCCAAAGTTTTCCGAGTTAGGATTCATGTTTCGAAAACTTGCACTTGGTACATCCACATTTGGTTTGTAGGGATTTGGTGGAATGATGTTGTTCGTTTCAAGGCTCATGTATTGATTGTTTGGAGGATAGACTTGTAAGTTTGGACTTTGATTTAAATCTATCATGGGGAGATGTGTTCCAAAATTCAGATTGGGCATACTCACATTCGTTGTGCTATTGATATTCGTAGGAGATAGTGATTCTATGTATGGATGTGAGTTTCCATAATCCCATGATTTTGTGAGGCTTGGATAGTTTGGTTGGTTTGGACTACTCATGATGTATGAATCTAGTTTATATTCCATGTTCTTCTTGTGTTTTGATCTTGTAGCAAAAGTGACCTCTAAGGTTCTTAGGACCAATGATGAGATGGAGGATGAAATGTGTAAATGATATGAGTGACAAACGTTTAGGAACTTTGGATCAATGCTAGACTCAGGGTATGATGTTGATTTTGTTTGATTTGGATGATGAACTTGTAAACCCTACGATATTGGATGTGATCTTAGGATGAATTTGTTCAAAGGATTGCTAATTTAATTAAATGTATGAAAAAGGATGCATTTCCATACATCTAACTAAACAAATAATTTTGATTTGGTTTAAGGATGTACCCAAGTCTAGAATGATGTTGTCAAAAGCTCTAATGTTGTTTGGATGGATGAATTTTGATAAATGTTTGAGTTGGATGAAGCATCTGATTTGATCCTAAGAGACTTAGAGAGACTTTGTTTACTAGGCCAAGGTATTGAATAACACACTTTTCTCTAAGAGTAATCAAAAGACCAATATGACCAAAAGATATCAAGCACATGTGTGGGGTCCAATTTGTTATCTTTGCTTACTGAGTTCCTTTTACCACAAACACACTTCTTGATTAGGTTTCAAACTGAATGTCCAATGTCACAACTTCTTTTTGTCCCACAAAAGTGCTATGTGGAAGTTCCAAGAAATCAGGACAAGGGTTGCCTAATGTTGACCTTTGTAAGAGCAAATTAAGATGTAAACCCAATTACTTAGAAACCTCTAAGGACATAATCCCAAGGGCAAGCAATAGTTCTTGGGTTTTTTTCAAAGGTATTTACTCTAACTAAGGGGTTTGAAATTCTGATGATGATGTTAAATGATGGTTTTCCAATGTTTTCGATAAACACACTGTGTTTTCAAACAAGCAATATGACATCCTAGTTTAATGGGTACATTTTTCTTAATGGGCTTGCCTCATGCCCTTCATAGAAGAGATGATTTTACATGCAACCAAGGAAAAATATAGAGGTATGATGAAATCCTAACCTCTATATTTCAACCAAGATCGGACATGGCAAGTAACTTCTTGGAATCAAAGTTCCAATGCACCACTTTGAAAAACTCGCTCAATGGATAAATAGGCCACTACAAAACAAGGGTTCTAGTTCAGACTTTTCATTCATGGAGATTGACCCATATGGCAAGAGTCCCCTTTCGGATCCATCTTGTTGGAGCCAACCGCGTGATAATGGCATTTAACCAATACCCACATTTATATCCCGGCTGGAAATACTCTTGGCTTTAGAGTGTTACCGGTTGAGTCGTTCCCTTGGGTGAGTACTTTTTCTCCAAGGAAGGCCCTCTAAGATAAAAAAAAGCAAGCAAAAACACAATCCATAACTCGATCGATCTTTGATGGAACAAAGAAAGAGAATGTACGCGAAAATGCCCCTACTCACACTCGCACAAGATGTTCAATTTTTAAGCCCAAATTGAAGTGTTTCAAAGCAATAAAATGTATTTTGAGTGTTTCTCTTGCACCCTAGATCACACGAAGTGCAAGGGGAGAGGATACGCACTCAAAAGACAAAATTGCACAATTCAAGCACTTGTTCGTTTTATAGCCTTCAAAGCAATTGTGAGTTTGTTTTAAGCACCAAAATGAAGTGTGAGGATTGCTTGTCCAATTTTAAACCAAATCAAAAAGCTAGTAAGTTTCTAATGTTCAGTTTTAGCCCTTTGCAACAAAAAAAATGAAATGTTATTTTGAAGAGCCCAAAAAGATTTGAGTTGATCCAAAACAAAAAACTAAAGCGTAAATGGAAGCTCTTTAAAGCATTTAAAAATGCTTTGTCAATCTTTAATTTTGATATTCAATTTTTGAGCTTGAGCAATTTCACTTGTTTTTGTTTGATTCCCATGCTTGACTCTAATGTCAACCTTTGCCTTAACGCTTTGAGGAAAACCCCTATTTCTTTCTTGATGCAAAACCCTTGAGCTAGCAATATCCCTCCTTGTTTTTCCTATAAAAAGAAAAGATAAATCATGTGAAGACCAATTTTTTTTTTAAATTGGTTTTGATTATTACCTTCAAATAATAGCATGATATCAATTGAAAAGATGAATTATTTGGATAATCATGATAATAGTGAAGTATTCACAAGTACATCCTACTTTTTAAATAAAATCTTAATCAAAAGTAGAGAGTTTGATTAGCAACGAGCAAAAGTTTATTTTTTTCTACCAATGATTCAATCTTATCTATCCACTTAATTCTATATGAACAGTTTCTCTAAGATGTGAAACACTCTGTTCTCCAATATGTGCAGCAAATCAACTATTGATATTACATGCAAAGACCAGCGTTAAATGCATTTGATCAGTATAGTCGAAATCATTAACTTGTCTGGGACTTCCCCCAAACAAAGTCATTTATAAATATTTCAACATTTAAAATTGCATGGATAATGTACCAATGTGTTATTGTTAACATTGTGCATGCTACGAATGGGATTGCTTCTAACAAACAGAGAACAAGACACTTGGGAAGTGCATCAGATTTTTAAATGAAGCTGCTTGTGTTACGCCTTGTATTGCGGGTCACTAAAAATAGGTTCTTGGAGCCAGCTCATCACTGTCAACGCACCAAAAGATAAAAAACTTTCAAGCTAATGCAATTGGCAGACATAAAGACAAGATTCTTAGCCTTTGACTGCGGCACTAATTACAGCATAAATACAGATAGGGTTGGTCGATCCAGTCAAACAAATTGATGATAAAGATAGAAAATGCCTGCCACATGTAGTACAACAATCAAGTAGCAGAAAACATATAGATTTTTCTTTTGGGTGCCCGGAAGTGTAAAAACTATCAAATTTGGTGAAGAATTCTACAATGAATGACAAAATCAAGGTTTGTTATTTGCATTGAGATTTCCATAATGAATGACAAAAACTTAGAGGCGTCCACAGTTTCGAAGTTTACTTGAGCAGAAAGTCAAAAAATTTAAGGGAGGCATTCATTTATGACATTTGAACAGCAAACAAGGAATTTCTAGATACGATTTGTTTACTTATCTTGGGTGCAAAGACTTGCTTTTGGATATTAGCATGGTGAAGGGTGTCACAACCTTTCACATGGTCTACTTTCTACCAGCACAAAAACAATAAACATTAGTCTTTTGAATACCAAAAGCAAATAGACTCTACACACACACTTTTTCTTTATACCAGAAGCTGGTATTGTCCTTTCTCTAGAGGTAGCGGCACAAAAGAGCATAGTAACTTTCTCCATAAATTAAGGGCATTGTCAAATGTGACACTAAATAACTGCGTTGAATCCACCATTTCACACACAAGGCGACAGGACAAGGGCAATAAACAATCCTACAGAGAGTTGGCGGAGTGCTACCCTAGATCTTACTTATAAGATGAAGTCAATAACATGAAAAGGCTGATTATAAATGAGAAGCGACAGAAGTAAGGATTAATCCAAATCTATAACATGACAACAGCAGCGATTTTTAAGCAGTATTACGAAGCCTTTTGTATGATTCATTGAGCTGGCATCGATATTCAGGCAACTGGACAAGGACTAGCTAATCTCTAATCCTTGTACACACCACCTCCAGATGTGAAAGCAGAGACGAGGCACGCGAAGTATTTGATAGGGTGTTTGTAAGACAAGTTTTTCCAATATTTGCTAGCACCTTCGCTGTCTTTTTTTTTTTTTTTCTCTTTTGGCAGAATTCTTCAAGGGGATGCACAACTTCTAGAATCCCAGTTAATGCATTTTGATAGTAGTTGGGATCTCTGTCAAGTTTTCAAAAAACTTGCAGAATCTGCTATTAAAGACATGCAGCCCTCCTTCTAGCGCCATTTTGTGGATGCTAAAATCTACAAAATGTGGTTAGAAATCTAACAATAAAACCTGCAGAATCGTTAGTACTTCAACAACAAATCAAAATATTTAACATCCTTATGAAATAATACATCATGTTCAAAATGAAAATAAATGACAAAAGATCTAAAGCAAAAGCATAAGAAAACATGATGCAAACTATCTCATATTGGATTGGTGTCACATGTGCTAGTGACCCTTTCCCAATCCTTGATTAATAGCTAAAATGATGAAATTGCTATAGATGATGGAGATGATGGAGTGAAATGGACAAGATCAAATCTCAAATGAAGAGAGTGACCTTGCCAGATTGTGGAGAGATGGTGAAGGGTTTGATAAGAGATGAAGCCTCTATTTTATAGATTTTCAAATGCTAAGAGTGTTGAAAATGGACCAATGTGGGACAAAGATCAAGCCAATAAGATAAGGCCACTTGTCAAGCACTTGATGAGTTGTCAATGGATGTGCAAGATTTGGGAAGAGTGCCCATGAGAGGGAAAATTTGAATTCAAATTTTGCCATAAATGTTGAGTTTGACTTTGGAAGGGGACATGTAAGAGACATGTAAGGCCTCATAAATGCTCTATTGGGTGTACATGTCCACTTGGGGGGAGATTCAAACTTGGAGAATATTCTCCCTTTATGCCAAGTTGAAAATAAAGATTTTGATAAATCAATTAAATGCAATTTCATGTGCAAGTGGGTGAGATTATTATTTAATCAGGGTTAGATTAAATAAATGATGATTGATTTAATGCTGATTAGGTGAGTTGACTTTTAAGACTTTGATATTTGATTTGTTTAAATCAGAAAATGATGGAATATGATTTAGGATTTGATTTAAATGGATTTTTGATTTATTAAAAGGTTGATGATAATGTTTATTTGATTTTAAATAAATGATCCTAGGAGATGAAATTACCTAATGAACGGATGAAAGTGCACCTGATTAATTGATGAATGGTCCTAATGCAACATCTAGTTCGGTTGATGAATGAACCTTATCAAATGCAGAATGTTAATTTTGCATGTCTACACATGTATCTCCTAGATTCTTGGAATGTGTTCAACAACATTAAGATTAGGATGAGATTTATTATTTGGATGAAATAAATCATGAAATTGACATTTGTAGTTATTCCTAAATAATAGGAGCATGTGGGTGCACACATGGTAAGGTGAAACTCACCTTGTGTTCAGTTAACTATACGGAGTAACAATTAACACTTCTGAATGCATGTAAAGATCCTAGGAGTTAGGATTTGATGTTTGCATGTTTGAAGTTCAATTTAGTTCAGTTCGGTCAGTTATGATTCATTTATCTTCAGTTGCATGCAAGTGCATGTTGCATGCATGTTGGTTATTTTGAGTTGCATGTAGCTAGCTTCAGTTAACTTGGAATGCATGGCTAATAACTTGAGTTGTATGATAGATAACAGGACTACCTCCAATTAACAGGGGATGACCATTCTTGCATGAATGGTGTTGAGTAAATGTTTCAACTAACTATAAATCACTTGGAGCCAACTTGGGCGTCCAAGATGCTTTATTGGACTTACCTCTCATGCATGATAAGATATTTTTGAAGGCTCAGTTAAGTAGGATTACTTAAGGGCGCCAACTTTGAGGAAGAGCTTTGGAATTACCACTGAAGTGAAGGATGAGTTGTGACTTCAGTTTGGGATGCCCAAATGGATGAAGCACATGTTTTAGCATTGTTATTCACAAGATAACTCTATTTGTATGAGATATGGCATACCTTTTAGGGATAGGGCTTGCATATTGTAATTGTAACTCATGTTGAGTTTACAAAGTTGATTACAGCCTATATATCTCAAGCAAGTTGAATAGAGTTGTGAGAGTTTTTATTGCAGGTTGTGAAGAAGATTGGTAAAGACAAAAGAAGCATTCTCAAGCAAGAATTGGAGCTATTGTAATTCAGATATTGAAAAATGGAATAATTCTTGGTGGAGTTTTTTCCCGAAAGGTTTTCTCCATAGTACATCTTGTGTGATCTTTCTAATATCATGTCTAGTTCTTCTATCAACTTCTCTCTTCATTCTACAACAGTAAAATGAATTAATCAAGATAATCACCCACAAAGAATATATGTAACAAAGAAAGAGCTTACTTAGATTAGCAATATTAAAGTTTTACAGAGTATTAAGCTAAGAAAACACCTCATTTTTCAACATAGCACAACTCAAGTAAGTAGATGAAATATTAGAAAATTTGTGAAAAACTATCACTATAGACAAATGATTTAAATATCCAAAGAAATACTTTTCATAAATGGTGTACTTTGGAATAACAATTAAAATTATTTTAACTAAAAATTCCTTATTACAAGAATATCCTGACCATATTTTAAAACATTCTGCCAACTGTATGCAACAAATAACCCAAAAAGAAATAATACTTGCAAAACTCAGAATTAAGTCATACAATCCATGCTGTGAAATCAAAAATTGGGACTACTTAAAAAAATCTTGGCCACATAATTTTAAGGGATTATGTTGCAACTTAAATGATGTAGAGGATGAAATTTTTTTGCCAACTTTATTAGTATACAATGCTATCAAAAATAGCTACACAAATATTTCTGAGTAACTAAAGCAAATTACAACTTCATGCATTAAGTATTTAAACCAAGACAATCAAACATACCTTTGAAAACTTACATCTATTTTTACATTGATACATTTGATTACAAAATACAAAAGTATGGAAAGCCTTTTTTTGAAGGTACATATCTTATTTTTCTTTACAAATAGTAGATCTATGAAAAAATCTTATTTGTCAAAGTATTCCATTTGATACTATGAGCCCTTGCATCTGCCATTTCAAATAATGTAGATGCCAACAAGCTCTTATAACATTCTTAATATTTTTCCTTTGGTCTTGACTCATGGCTATTCATCTATTTATCCTGAATACACCCCTTTTTTCTTGAAATGAGCAACAAAAAAATATTTAAAATCATCTGGTCCTTCATGGTTCTACTTGATTTACATTGCCAAGAGTAGTTTACTACTATTTCTACCTTCTTACAACTGAGATTTACAATATGAGCTAAGCCCAACTTCCTCTATAATTCCTTGAATGCACGTGCTTTGCCAAAACTTACTATTTAAAATAGTGTGTTTTTCAATGTACTCTTGCATGGAATTAACCTTCTTTCTATCATGATGAGATGGTAACCAACTTCAACTTTCTTGTAAAGCTCCTTTCTATTCTTTCTAAGAAATTTGTTGTTTATCCCATAGGCCTTCAAAAAAATTCCCTTCCACAACATTGAACCCTTTATTGTAAGCAAAAAAATTAGATAGTTCTTGCAGCCAAGGTCTTAGATATCAACACAATTCAGAAATTAAACATTTAATGCTAACATATTAATTAAGGATTTTTTGTTAAGTAGAATTTATTAAGAATGATTATCTAGGTGAATTGAAATTCCTTTTGAAATCCTTGCATAGGGTTTTGAAACCAAAACTGGCCAAACTCATTATTAACTTTTAAAAACACTCTGGTATATGGTTTAATATTTGACAAATACATTGAATTGCTAGATGTGCATGATCTTTGGAATTTGTTGCAATGATCTCAATAACTATCACTACAATGCCAATGATATATATTCTTAGAAGAAGGTCTGTTATAAGTCCTCTTTCATATACATTCTTTGTTCTTCTTCTAGGGTTGAAAGTGGGAAAATATTAATGAATACACATGTTACACAGTACATGTGACTAGTACAAAAGGATAGTTTAGTGATGTCTACCCTACACATTTACATGGATGGTCAAGTGATGATGACCAGACACATTTTTATGGTGCTCACTTGGTCATTCTTCCAAATCCTGTTATTGTTTGTACTATGGAAAATATTTTACATCATGCAAAACAAGAATCATCTTTTCTTTTGGTGTAGACTGCTTCAGGAAATATTCCAAAACTTTTGTATCTAGTAACAGATGGTCAAGTATACACCCTTTCCAAACGTAGTTGCAAATAACTTCAAAATCAATAAACCATTATTCTACAAGTTTGTTTACAAGTTACAACATTTTACATTGGCTGGTACATCTAGAAATATCAAAAAAAAAACAAAGAACCAAAACTAATCAGAAAAGAAACATGTCAAGAAAATATGGGGTGCATTTAAAGAATGAACACTTCAGACAATCAAACAAAGGATCATACTTACCATCCCTGCACACCAAAATAAATATAAAGAGATCAACAAACAAGTTAAATGATGTCAAGGTAGATTAAAAACATGCAAAGTAAAATATAGGCATGGGAAAAATGGAAAAGAAAAATTCATTAAATGCAAGCTGCATTATGCTAGATCACTCATGAGCTACATAGATCCACTAGCTAGAAAGTTGTGTTATGTTAGGTGTCCATGCAATATGATGGGGTTCACAAGTCTAGCAAGTTGTGTTATGCTAGTTTACTCATGAAACTCATGGCTCCACTGGGAAGCAATTTATGTTATGCTAAGCGACCATGTAAAAATGCTCAATTTTATGAATCAACGAGCTCTATTATGCTAAATCCATGGACTATTTTTGCAATCATGCCTCAGGGATTGTAAAATTTTAATGTCATGGGGGACCATTTAATGTCATAGGGGATGAATCACCTTAGGAGGTGTACAAAATTTTAACATCATAGGGGATGAATCACCTAATGAGGTCTACAAAATTTTAATGTCACAAGGGATGAATCACCTTGGGGGTGTGAAAAAGTTTAACATCATAGGGGACGAATCACCAATCACACCTTAGGGGGCATTATAAATAACATCACCACAAAGGGTGTAATGAAAAAAATAATGACCACGCCTTAGAGAGTATTACACTTAATACCACCACTAAAAGGGGCACACATACAATGTGTAGAGCCTCACCTTAAGGGGATATCATTGCTAATACCACCACTAAAGGGGGACATAAATGAGTTGCCAGGCCACACCTTAGGGGATGCCATGCATAATAACACCACTAAAGGGGCACATAAATGAATCACAAGGACACACATTAGGGGATATCATGCATAATACCACCACTAAAGAGGAAAATGAATGAAATGCAAGGACACATCTTAGGGGATATCATGCATAATACCACCAGTAAAGGGGTACATGATTTAAATTCTTTGAAGATGCCACAATAGATGGGGATAAATATCCCACCCCTTAAAATTTTAGTGTACTTGCTACACTAATATTTTAAGGAGATAATGGATGAAGAGGGGATCATTTAGAAAGGATACACACCTCACATGATTAGTTATCCTTGCCCTCCTAAGTGTATGGGCAAGGACAACCATTACACATATTATCATGTCAATCCCCATTAATGAAATATGGTTGCATAAAATATTTTTGTGCCCCCATGCATTGCAATGAGCATCATATGATACTGCGAATGTCACATAGAAAGGAGCAACACCATAATAACTAATTTATTATTTTGTATGGATCCACATTGATGTCATAGAATTGCATTAACCATTGTAGTTTTATTTTTAAATCAAAAACCTCATCAGTAGAATGGCCAAAAATTTGATGATATGCATAAAAAGATGATTTTTTTTTTTTTTTTTATAGATCTTCCCTCATGATGAGGCAGAAGAGTGATTAACTCCATTCTAAAAAAATGTACAATGTACGCTCTATGTCGAATAAGGGATGCAATGCAAGGAATCCATCTCCAATTAAACAATGGGGTGGTGTTTAGGTAGAGGCTAAGATGAATATCTTATACAAAGGTGGAGGGTATCAATAACTAATTCTTGTTGTAGAGGAATGTGATGTATGTTCTAAGAGAGACTTAATTCCATGATCCTTTTTTATATCCAAGCCTTGTTTTGAAAGGATCTTAAATCCTTGACCTAGCACCCTTCTAGATCTATAGGTGTGTTTTTAGTTTTGTTTGCATGAGATGGATGAATACTTTGTGGCAAGAGAACATCATTATTGGTATGTGAAATGGAATTATTTTTATATGTATACATAATGGGTGAGGGATGAATTATAAAGTTTTTTTTTTTAGAGGAAGAAAACATGTCAAGTGAAGGTATGATAGGCTTTGTGGACTTTTGGCTAAGGTGAGTAGGCAATACTAGAGGATGGTAAATGGATTCTTTATGCTTGGGTGTTATGTTTTTAAGGATAATTCTAGTTTGAAGGGTAGGTAAGGTATTGTTTAATGATCTATCAATGATCTCCTCATCTTGCACCAAGATATCCTTGCTAGGAGTGCATGCATTGGGAGAGAGTGATACACAAGCTTCATCATTTGTTGGAGAAACATTACCAAAGGCACAAAATGAAACATCAACCAAGGAATTCAAGGAAGACATCATTTTTCCAAAGCACTTAGACATTTTAAAAGCTCTTTGACTAAAAATAAAACAATTATATATGCATTGAACTATTACAGAGCAATGCATAGAAATCGGGAAAAGATATGGACAAAAGACTTAGAGAGACTATTATCACTAAAATTTGGTCCAAAACAATCTAGACAAGGGCACTAGCACCCTATACAAGAGGAATTAAATTTTAATGATTTAAAATCTAGAACTAAATGATGGGAAAGTGTGTCTCAACCTTGCAATTACATAAGTTACTATTGATACATAAGGTATTGTTCATTCGACAATGACTGGGGGGTGTGAGGGGGTCTCATATTTGATGGTTGATTTTTTTTTTGGCTTGACTTTCCATAGAAGGAAATCCTATTTCATGAGGGCATTGTATTACAGTTGTGTATTGTGATATATTTTGAGAGTCTGATAGCAGTTGTGTTACCTCTGGATCTCTGGTTGGCAATACTCTTGTGAGACGTTTTCTTTGCAAGTATATTGCAATCTTTGTACTTTCTAAGTAATATATTGGGAAAATTTTGGAGTGTGGGGTTTTTCTCCCAAAAGGGTTTTCCTCACATAAATCACTGTGTTGTGGTATGCATGATATTTGTGTTTATTTTTGTTTAAGTGTTTGTAACCGTTAAAGATCTGTAAAAGTTTTGCATTATTCTCCTCTCAAGATTAGTGTAGGAAGTTGTTCTACTACCTTATGATAGAAACAAGATTGGATTGAGACAGTCACAATCTCAATGCTCTGGGTCTCAAATTGAATAACCCTTGGTGTTTCTCTCCACCATTCAACCTATAGGTCCTAAAGGTATTTAGGTACCCCTGGTCTTCTCTGCCAACCCTGCTATCAAGTTGCAATTCATTCACCAAGCCTCACTTGATGTTCTTCCTCTCTTTCACCACCTAGCCCTTAATCACTTTAAAGGCTAACCATGCTCAAAAAATTTCCTAACTCTGTTACAAGGGTGTGTGTTAATTTGAATGGTTTACTTGAATTCAAAATGATCTAGGAATGCTCCCTGTCCAAGCTCAAATTTCCATTCTTCTATTGCTTTCCTTAAACCCTAGCTTAGGGTTTGGAAAGGCTACAAGAATTAGGCTTCCTCCAACAAGAAAAATGTTTAATACTCCTCCCTGCTACAAGAACACCACAACCACAGAGAAGGAACCTTGGCTCAATTTTGGAGCACTACAAGATTTTCTTGGTTTCAGCCCTTCTTAGACCGTACACAGGGCTATCTCTATTTTTGAGAAAATTAGGGCTTTTTAAGCCTTTTTCTTGGACTGTCTGCACTTTCCACTCTCCAGTTGAACAGTCAAGGTCTCTACCTTCTTGAAAACATTTTTGGATGTTCTGACAACCACTGCACATGCTGCTACAACAAATATTTAACACCTCTGTCACATTAGAGTTAACATCTCATAGTCTTTCCCTAACCGGGCAACACAAGCTCGCTTAGGAAAAGATCCTCATCTTGCTTTCATAAGTCACCAAGACACTCATATTTACATTACATACAAATATGGAGTCTAAATTATCTTCCACTACTTCCATACTTCCTGGTACGGGCAGGAAACAAGTTAAAACCCCATATTTCTAGTCTTTACCAGTCCAAAATAGTAAAACAAAAAAAACACAATATTTACAATAAGATAAAAGTGATGGAAAAAATAATTAAAATGCCACAAGAAATGCCTTGAAAGGTTGTAATAAATCCTATTTAACACAACAAAATCTTTATTTAACTCATTTCTTGCAGCTGTCACATGCAAGAACAGAAAAATCAACCTTTTTTTTTTAACAAAAATCACTGTTTTCTTTTATTGTTCTCCTGATCTGCCAACACACAACACACAAAGCTTCTAACCTCCAATACAGGTCAAGGATGAGATTTTACCACGCCTAGAAAATAGTTAGGTTTTCCCATTGAGCCTAAGAATGGCCAAAAACTAACTATTCGAAAACACAATGTGTTTTCAAACTTTTACAAAAACTTAGGAACCGCCCACAAAAAGATTTTCCAAATTATCCAACTTTTACCTATGAACCAAAAAGGTCCCAAAACACAATCTAAAAGGTATTAAAGACCTTTACCAACAAAATAAGATTGATTTTAAAACAAAACTTCAAAATCTACTTGTACTTTGGCACCTTGGCAGGTGCTCCTACACCATTCTCCCCCTCTCAGCACAAAAATCCAGGAACTTGAGGAGATATTAGTGATAAATCAATTCCTTGCTTCTTGAAATCTACTTCTTCAACCCAGGTAGCCTCAGATTCAGGTTTTCCCTTCCACTTGACAAGGTGTTCCATATATGCCTTGTGTCTTGTTGCTTTCTTCACCCTGGACTCCAAGACCTTCTCTACCTGAGGTTTCTCTTGATTTGGAAGGGGTATATTACTAATATCCTTAAATATTTCTTGAATATTATGAGCTTCATCACTGACTGTTCCCTTGTACCTGATCAAATTAGCAACATTAAATACTGGAGAGATACCCAAATCTGATGGAAGTTCTACCTTGTATGCATTCTTCCCATACTTGGCTAACACCTTGCATGGTCCTATTCTTTTCATCTGCATTTTGGTTGACATCCCCTTCTACAACCTTGATTTGTTAAGATGAACCATCACATAATCACCTACTTGAAACTGCACATCTCTCCTTGACTCATCAACTTTATCCTTCAATTTTTGTGTTGCTGTTGTGATTGTCTTCTTAACCTACTCATGAATCTTCTTCATGGTCTGAGTGAAGTCTTCTGCATGTCCACTCCTATTCTCCTGAGATCCAAGGTCTCTGAGCTCACAAATTCCTCTTGGGTGCATCCCATACACCACTTCAAATGGACTTTTTCCTATAGTTCTGTTCGCACTATCATTATATGCATATTCAGCTTGGGAAATCACCATATCCTAGGTTTGTCCATATTCTTTAGTCAAGCACCTCAATAGGTTACCTAACACTCTGTTAACCACCTCTGTTTGACCATCAGTCTGAGGATGGTATGCTGATCCAAATGACAAATTTGTTCCCAATCTGCTCCATAGTGTTTTCCAAAAATGGCTTATGAATTTCACATCCCTATTTGATACAATGCTCAATGGCAATACATGGATTCTTACAACTTCCCTAAAAAAGAGATGAGCAATATAACTTGCATCATGTGTAGTCTTGCAAGGAATAAAGTGACTCATCTTGCTAAATCTGTCCACAACTACAAAAATACTGTGAAAACTAGTTTTGGTCTTAGGAAGACCTACCACAAAATCCATGCTCACACACTCCCATGGTCTGTTAGGAATAGGCAGGGGCTGATACAAACCAGCATTGCTAGATCCCCCTTTGGCTTTCATGCAAACAACACACTATTCTACATACTTCCTAACATCTCTTGCCAACTTAGGCCAGTAATAAAATCTTTGTACCAGCTCTAAAGTTTTATTGATTCCAAAATGCCCACTAAGACTGCCATTATGTTTCTCTTGGATCAGATTTTCCCTCATTGATCCTCTTGGAACACATAACAGATTGCCCTTGAATAACAATTCATTTTGTAGTGTATACTCAGCATATTGACTATGAAAATGATTTTCAAAATCTGAACATACCTTGTAGGCTTATGAGAAATCTTCATCCTCACCATAGAGGTCTTTGAAACTCTCCAATCCAATGCTTTTCAGCTGTATCTCTTGGACTGTCAACATTCTCCTGCTTAATGCATCTGCTACTTTGTTTTGCTACCCCTTCTTGTGTTTAATGGTAAATGTAAAGGCTTGGATGTACTCCATCCATTTCAAATGTATATTGCTTAACTTCTCTTGGGTGTTAATATAACTGAGTGCCTAGTTATCTATGAAAACCACAAACTCTTTGGGCAATAAATAATGCCTCAATTTCCTAAGGGACTGCACTAAAGCATAAAGTTCCATATCATAGGTGGAGTATTTTTGCTTGGCTTCATTGAGTTTTTCACTAAAGAAGGCCACATGCCTACCTTCTTGACTAAGGACTCCTCCTACTACTACTCCACTTGCATCACACTCAACTGTAAACAATTTATCAAAACTAGGCAATAACAGGATAGGTTGTGTTGCTACCTCTTGTTTCAGCTTTTCAAACCCTTTATCAGCCTCTAGTGTCCACTTAAACTTTGTTTTCTGACCACCCTTGATTGTATCTAACACTGGTGTGCATATACCACTAAAATTCCTTATGAACTTCCTATAAAACTGAGCCAAACCATGAAAACTTCTTACCTTTGTTGTTGTGGTTGGCGTAGGCCAGTTTAGGATGGCTTCCACCTTGCTTGGATCCATCTTCAGTGTTCCTTGGGATACCACAAAGTCTAGATACACAAGTTCTTGCTTGAAAAACTCACACTTCTCAAGGTTGATTGCCAATTGTTCTTCTTGCAGCCTTTTGAGTACCATCTCCACATGTTTCAAATGTTCTTCTGCTGCCTTACTGAAAATCAGTATGTCATCTAAGTAAACTACCACAAAAATCCCTGTGAAATCCTTAAGCACCTCATTCATTAGTCTCATGAATGTGCTAGGGGCATTTGAGAGGCCAAATGGCATCACTTTCCACTCATACAAACCATCATTTGTCTTAAAAGTTGTCTTCCACTCATCACCCTCCTTAATTTTGATTTGGTGATACCCGCTCTTAAGATCTAACTTGGTGAAAAATTTTGCACCTCCAAGGCAATCCATTAAATCTTCAATTCTAGGTATTGGTAATCTATACCTAATGGTGATCCTATTAATTTCTCTAGAATCAGTACAAAGTCTCCATTTACCTCCTTTCTTTGTTGCTAAAACAACTGGGACTGCACATGGGCTGATGCTCTTTTGAATTAGACCTTGATCTAGCAATTCTTCCACTTGTCTTGCCACCTCTTGGTTTTGCTCAGGGGTAAGCTTGTATGCTGCTTTGTTAGGCAATGAAGCTCCAGGTATGAAGTCAATTTGATGACTTATTGCTCTCTTTGGTGGTAGAGTTGCAGGTGTTCCATCACTCACTATGCTCTTATACTTTTCTAGCAGCCTTTGAACTGTTTCAGGTATGACTGTCTTCTCAGCCTTTTCTTCCTCTTTGGACTGCATTAAGACCACATAACCTTCATTCCCTTGGTGTAGATCCTTGATGAACTCTTTACCACTGCTCAACATGATATTAGGAACCTTGGACTGTCCTTCATCATCCTCAATCAATGATTGCAGCTTGAAGGTTTTTCCATCCTTCTTGAATTCTATGGTGTTCTCCTTTCCATGATATATAGCACCTCTGTCATATTGCCATGGCCTGCCAAGAAAAAGATGGCATGCATCCATGGGTAGTACATCACAAATCAGCTTGTCCTTGTAGCCTCCAATAGAAAATTCCACTGTAACCTGCTCATTCACTAGAACACTCTGCCCTTTGTTCAACCATGTGACTTTGTAAGGGTTGGTATGAGGTACCTTCTACAATTTTAACTTAGTTACTGCCTCCTTAGAGATGATATTATCTATAGAACCAGAATCTACAATGACCTTGCATACCTTTCCCAATATCTTGCACCTTGCTCTAAACAAAGCTCTCCTTTGCTTGGGTTCTTCCTTGACTGGTTGTCTGATCAAAACCCTGTTAAACATCAGATTTTCACCTACTTCTGATTCTATATGACTGATCTTAGGTGATTTGACACTCATAGTGTCCTCTTGTGCATAAGCTACTCTTTTCTCATTGCTAGATGAAGAAGCTTTCTCCAGGCACCTATAAGCTGGATGACCTAGCTGATTACAGTGATAACATTTCATGGTGGCAAAGTAGGAGTTACTTATGCCTGCTCCTCTTCCTCTATTTGAACCCCTTTGAGGTCCTCTTCCTCTATTAAATCCTCCTCTTGATGATGTTTCACCTCCATGCTCAGTAAGCTTAGATTCTCCTTGGGTTCTTTGATCATTACCTCTTCCTTGGTAACCTCCACACTGTCCTCTTTGGTCTCTGCCTCTGCCTCTACCCTTAGAGGACTGATCATGCTTCCTTTTATTCCTTTCTTCAATCTTTATAGCCAGCTGATAACATTGGTGGACTGTCTTGGGGCTGAGTAAAGCCATCTCTTTTTGTATGTTCCACTTCAAACCATTAAGGTACCTAGCCACTTTCAGGCTCTCATCTTCTGCCACATTTGATCTCAAGCAAAGCTTCTGGAACTCTTCAGTGTAGGTGTTGACATCTTGGTCTTTTTGTCTTAAACTCTGCCTCTTCTTGTGAAGTTGGATCTCATAATCATCTGGCATATATGCTTCCTTCACTTTAGCAACCATTCCTTTCCAGGTTGATATGGGCTGCTTCCCTTCTTTCTCCCTTTCAGTCTGGACAAATTTCCACCATGTCAAAGCTGATCCTCTCAACCTTGATTTTGCAACCTTCACCTTCTGTGCTTTTGTTACTCCATCACATTCGAAGTGATTCTCCATTCCATCTATCCAGTCCATGACCAAATCAGGATCCATCTTTCCATGGAATAGTGGTATGCCCTCAAGTCCTTTTCCACTCAGGGCTTTTAATTCCTTCAAGAAAGGCTCCTCCTTCAGAATAGGGTCAGGTTTAGGGACTTTTTCTTCCTCTGCAACCTCTTCTTCTTTTGGAACTTTACCTTCCAACTTCACCTTGTTCAGTGCTTCCTCAAGCTGCTCTATTCTTTCCTTTAGAGACTTGTTATCCTCTTCTTGCTCTTCAACCATCTTGGCTAACTGTGCATTTGTCACCATGGCGGGAGTTTCACTTGACTCAACTTTAGACATATAAGCTACTTTCCCAAATCTTCCACTACTTCCATACTTCCTGGTATAGGCAGGAAACAAGTTAAAAACCCATATTTCTGGTCTTTACCAGTCCAAAACAACAAAACAAAAAAAAACACAATATTTACAATAAGATAAAAGCAATGGAAAAACTAATTAAAATGCCACAAGAAATGCCTTGAAAGGTTGCAGTACATCCTATTTAACACAACAAAATCTTTATTTAACTCATTTCTTGCAGCTATCACACGCAAGAACAGAAAAATCAGCCTTTTTTTTAACAAAAATCACTGTTTTCTTTTATTGTTCTCCTGATCTGCCAACACACAAAGCTTCTAACCTCCAATACAGGTTGAGGATGAGCTTTCACCACACCTAGAAAATAGTTAGGTTTTCCCATTGAGCCTAAGAACGGCCAAAAACTAACTGTTCAAAAACATAGTGTGTTTTCAAACTTTTACAAAAACTTAGGAACCGCCCACAAAAAGATTTTCCAAATTATCCAACTTTTACTTATGAACCAAAAAGGTCCCAAAACACAAGCTAAAAGGTATTAAAGACCTTTACCAACAAAATAAGATTGATTTTAAAACAAAACTTCAAAATCTACTTGTACTTTGGCACCTTGGCAGGTGCTCCTAAACCACGTTAGCTTCCTTTCACTAAATATAGTGTTTAAATATCTAAAATTATAGAGGTTTAGGTCTGGCAACATACAAGTTTTTGTAAAAGTATAAAATCCCATTTTTTCTATGTGTAATACATAATCATGCATGAAAATATATCTTTAAAGTAATGCAATATGCTCAAAAGATAATTTTCAAATTTTAATATGCAGTAATTGATTGAATTTTTATCAAAAATGCAGGAAAAGAAACACTTTTTAATGCAGATCAATTGCCCTGGGCCTTATCAAACTGAAAAGAAATGGCAACAACCAACTCATACAAAAACAAATTCCCAAACAAAATTTAACCATACAAATTTCTAAAGCAAATGTCACAATTTTTTTTTTTGGTTCAAATTCAGAACTTCACATTTACATATGCAAATAATAACATGTTAAAATATGATTTATTTTCCATTGTTCTTGCTCACTCTCCAACTCTTCTTATTCCTTCAACATCACTCTAGAAACATGCCTTGAAAACTAATTAATAACTGCAAATTTTTTCCAGCCACTCATGAGGTCAATTTTCTTCATTTTAAGCACTCAAAACTGTTGTCTATTCTCCATCCAGCTACTGATTTTTCTTCATTTTATTTCTACACCTCCAAAAAGTCTCCCCTTTTCCATGCTTCAGCTCTCCCAAAACTATACTTTGCTGCCCTATCTCATTTTCCCAATCTCCTCAACTTCCACGCCTCTCTCAAGACTCTTGAGTCTTGTCTTCTTTTTGCCAAGAAAGGGAGCATTTAAATCTATTTGAATTCCAATGCCTTGGCTAGAGAAATTTTCCCATTTTGGGCATAATATATTTAACATTCAATACCATTTTAAATCTGCAATTTTAAATGTCCCTAAACATTGGTTTTTAATGAATTTTGGAAGTCAATATAATTGCAATAACCTCCAGATAAAGATGCCAGTCAAACAAAAATAAAATCACCAAGTTTTAACACCACAACAAAATTTAAAAGCAACCATTGAAACAAAATTTGAAAATGAAAATTGACCCAGATTGCTAGAGTACCCAAATGCTCCAACATCAAACACACTGGGTATGAGAAATGTTCCATGAGCGTAAAGCTCATGAACATTTGGGAAAGTATAGAATTGGAATTCCAAACTTCTCCAATTCTGAAGTGTTGACCCATGAAGGTTCATCTGATGCACAATTCTTTCGGCATATACCAAATACTCCCAATATTCTTTCCTTCGTGTGTGTTTTTCAATCTGTGAAGCAATGATTTGATCAATATTTTCACACTCCTTTGGTAATTCATGCATCCAATCTTGCACATCCGAAAAATTGAAGATGTACTTTGTTGTCCACTTGATTCACCTTCATGATATTTATATCAATTTGCAACATTAAATATTGAGGAGATATCAACACCAATTGGAAGCTCAATCTCATATGCATTTGATGAAAACTTCCACAAAACCTTGCATGGGCCAATCTTCTTCCATTTTAATTTATTGTATGTTCCTTGTGGGAATATCTCCTTCCTCAAATGTGTCATTACCAGCTCACCAATCTAAAACTCTTGCACTCTTCTATGTACATCAACATCTTCTTTATATTTAATGCTACTCTTCTCCAAATTCTCCTTCACTTCCTTGTGCAACTTATGAATATACTCAACAAAATATTCCTATACAACACTCTTTCTTTTCAATTCTACACTATCTCTTAATTCATCAACACCTCTTGGATACTACCCATACACAATTTGAAATGGACTCTTTCTTGCACCTCGACTAATTGAATTATTATTGGAAAACTCAGCTTGTGCCAATATCAAATCCCACTGACTTGGTTTATCCCCAACCAAACACCTTAACAAATTACCCAAGATTCAATTCACAACTTCAGTTTGGCCATCCATTTAAGGATAGTAGGCTAAGCTAAAACCCAATTATGTTCCCAATTCTCTTCCAAAAAGTACGCCAAAAATGACCAACAAACTTTGTGTCTCGGTCTAAAATAATACTTTTTGGCAATCCATGTAACCGAACTATTTTTTTGAAAAACAAATTTGCTATGTGGGAAGCATCACTACACTTCTTACATGGTATAAAATGGGCCAATTTTGAAAATCGATTCACTACAACAAAAATTGAGTCACTACCTCTTTGAGTTTGTGGAAAACCCAAAACAAAATCCATGTTGATGCATCCCACAGTCTCTTTAGTATTGGAAATGGCTGGTACAATTCAGTGTTTTTTCTCTCCTTTTTCATATTGCCATATTCTACATCCTTGCACCATTCATTTTACATTTGCACACATTTTGGGCCAATAATAACTCTCTTCCAACTGTGCTAATTTTTTTTCCACTACAAAATGTCCACCCAAACCTCCACTATGTTTCTCTCTCAACAGATTTTCCCTCATAGAACCTTGAGGTATGCACAATATTTTTCCTTTAAACAATAGATTTTTGTGAACAAAATACTCAAGCCATGGAGTTCTATCCACTCCCATTGGATTCTTACATGCTTTCCAAGCTTCTTTAAAATTAGCATCTTCTTCATAAAACTCTCCCATTGAATCAAAACCAACAACACTTACTCTCATTTCATTCAACAATAAACATCTTCTACTTAACACATCAACTCTATTCGATTTTCCACTTCTATGTTTCAATACAAAAGAATAACTTTGAAGGAATTCAACCCACTTCACATGATTTTGGCTAAGCTTACCTTGACTACTTATATATTGCAATGCGTGATGATCAATATACAAAAAAAAATCCTTCGGAAGTAAGTAAAGTCAACACTTCTTAAGATCTTGCACAATTGCATAAAACTCTTGATCATACACGAAATATTTCCTTTTTGCTTCATTTAACTTCTCATTGAAATATGTTATTGGTCTTCCCTCTTGAGTCAAAACTCCTCCAATCACTGTCCCACTTGCATCACAATCAACTTGGAACACTTTACCAAAATCTGGATGCGCTAACACGGGCTGCTCCGTCACCTTTTCCTTCAAAATATTAAAACTCAGGAGCTCTCTTTTATATCTTTCCAAACAAACTCTTTTCTATTACCCTCATCATCTCCATAATTGGTGCACATATCCCATTGAAATTTTTCATAAACTTCCTATAAAAACTTGCCAATCCATGGAAGCTTCTTGCTTCAAACATACTCTTTGGTGAAGGCCACTCAACAATTGTTTTCACTTTTTTCGGATCCATTTTCAGACCACTAATGGAAATTAAAAAACCCAAATATACTAATTCCTCTTTCATGAAACTACACTTTTTCAAGTTCACCATTACCTTTCCTTTGTAAAAAAATCTCTAACATGTTGCAAGTGCTCTTCCTTTGTCTTACTAAAAATCAAAATATCATCCAAATACACAATAACAAACTTACGAAGATATGGCTTCAAAACTTCGTTCATCAATCTCATGAAAGTGTCAGGAGCATTCGTTAATCTAAATGGAATTATCAACCATTCATACATCCTATCTTTGGTTTTGAAAGCGGTCTTCCATTCATCTCCCTCTCTTATTCTTATTTGATGGTAACCACTTTTCAAATAAATCTTTGTGAAATATTTGGCTCCACTCAAACAATCCATCATATCATCCATTCTTGGTAATGGGAACTTGTATTTGATGGTTATCTTGAATATTTCTCTTGAATCCATACACATTCGCCAATCCCCATCTTTCTTTGGTGCTAGCACTGCTGGAACTGCACACAGACTCAAACTTTCTCTAATCAACCCCTTATAAAACAACTCTTGCACTTGCCTATTTATTTCATCATTCTCTTGTTGTGACATTTAGTATGGGGCCTTGTTTGATAAACTTGCACCGAGAATCAAATCCATGATATGACTAATGATTTTCATGGGTGACAATCCATTGGGTAACTCCATTAATATTTTAGCATACTCACCCAAATCTCTTGAATTTCTTTTGGTATTTCATCCTAATTCTTCGCTGCCCCAACTACTGCAAATTTGGAAACTAAAGAAAAACATGCTTTCTTCCTTTTGAATTCTTTCAAAAATTTCTTTATGGAAACTAAGCGTACTTTGGGTTTATCTTCATCTTCTCCTTCTCTATTCTTCAACGGGTTCAATATATATTCTTCTTCATCTTTCTTGATTGTGTACGTATTCATTTTCCCATCATGAACAACTTGTCTATCAAATTTCTATGGTTTTCCCAAAAGAATATGATAGGCATCCATTGGCATTATATCACACATGACTTCATCCTTGTAACTTCTAATCTAAAAAGTAACCATACATTGCTCATTCACCAATAATTGATGCTCTTTTTTTAATTACGAAACTTTGTATGGGTTAGGATGTTTGATTCTCTTCAATTTCAGTTTGTTCACCATTTCTTCAGACACTATATTATTAGTCCTACCACTGAACAATAACTTTGCAACATTTTCCACTTACCTTACACTTTGTTCTAAACAAATTTCTTCTACGAATTGGTTCTAGTTTCTCTTTTTCTGGGTTCAACAAAATTCTCCACAACATCAATGATTCTCCATCTTCAAGGTCTGTTACATGCTTTGTTTAGGTATCCTTCTCATTTTTAGGTTGTGCAACATGCACTTTTGACACTTTTCCAACATCTTGCTGGATTTGTGGACATTCAAATGCCCGATGGCCTACTTCCCCACATTGAAAACATGTGAAGTTGAAACCTCTTCCTATACCTCTTCCATATGACCCTCTTCCATGAGAGTAATCTCCTCTTCCTCTAGGGAAATCTCCTCTTCCCTTGCCTTCTTACATACTTGCACTTGATGAGATTGCTTCCTCTTGTTTGTTTTTGAAGCCTCTTTTGCTGTTCAGTGGTCCTCTTCCACATGAAAATATGCCTCTACCCCAAGAGTTATTTTGTTGTTTCCTATTGAGCTTTTCTTCCACTTTCAATGCATATTGATATGCCTCCTCCATGCTATGAATATTAACCATATTGATTTCATCTTGGATGGATATGTAGAAACCATTCAAATATCTTGAAACTTGCTCCATATCATCTTCTTCACGACCATCTCTTATGCTTAACTGATAAAACTCTTTGGTATACTCCTCAACATTGCTATCCTATTTCTTTAAATTCTAAATTTTTCTAAATAAATTAATTTGGTAGTTTGTTGGTAGAAACTTGGATTTTATTTTCATCACCATTCAATCCCATGATTTTATTTTTTCCTTTCCCTTTCATTGCATTTCTTCTTGCAGGTGATCTCACCACAAGGATGTGTTCCCCTTCAACTTGGTGTGAGCATATTTCACCATAGGGATGTGTGCCCCTTCAACTTAGTCTGAGCATATTTCACCTCCTACTCTTCTTTGGTGTGAGCAACTCTTTTGCATTTAACCCGCCTTTGTAACTTAGA
The DNA here is from genome assembly GCA_007258455.2 of Sequoia sempervirens. NCBI lineage: Eukaryota > Viridiplantae > Streptophyta > Pinopsida > Cupressales > Cupressaceae > Sequoia > Sequoia sempervirens. The sequence goes on along the minus strand of VDFB02262335.1, from coordinate 38,930 downwards.
GGATCAAATTGTGGCTTGGAATTTATTTTAGTAATGGCCTTGATAAATCATTCTTCACCTAGCTCAAGACTCAGTTGGTTCACTTCCTCTCCACCTTCAACAACTTTCTCTTCTTCATCATCACTTATGTCCACCATATGGACTCCTCTTCTCTATCCCATTTCCATGGCCTCCATTCATGTTGTGAGACCTCTAGCTACCTCCATTATGTAGTTTCTTATTAATTCTGCAATCTCAAGCTCCATGCCTTTGGGTGTTCTACCTCTGTGACCCCATCCTCTATATTCCATTTTGCTTCTCAACACAACCTATCCCTTCTTTAATACCAATTACTGAAAATCAATTGCTCTGGGTCTTATCAGACTGAAAACAAATGGAAGCAATCAACTCATACAAAAGAAAAATCCCAAACAAAATTTAACCATACAAATTTTTGAAGTAAATGTCACAATTTTTTTTGGTTCAAATTTAGAACTTCACATTTACATATATGCAAATAATAACATGCTAAAATCTGATTTGTTTTCCACTATTCTTGCTCAATCTCCAACTCTTCTTATTCCCAATATCATGCTAGAAACATGCCTTCAAAACTAATTAATAACTATAGATTTTTTCCAGCCACTCATGAGGTCAATTTTCTTCATTGTAAGCACTCAAACTGTTGTCTATTCTCCATCCAATTGCTGAATTTTCTTCTTTTTATTGCTGCACCTCCAAAAACTCTCCCCTTTTCCACACTTTAGCTCTCCCAAAACTATACTTTGTTGCCTTATCTCATTTTCCTAGTCTCCTCAACTTCCACACCTCTCCCAAGACTTTTGAGTCTATCTTTTTTTTGCCAAGAAAGGGGGTGTTTAAATCTGTTTGAATTCCAACGCCTTGGTTGGAGAAATTCACCCATTTTTGGCATAATATATTTAACATTCAATACCATTTTAAATCTACAATTTTAAATGTCCCTCAACATTGATTTTTAATGACTTTTGGAAGTTAATATAATTCCAATAACCTCTGGATAAAGATGCCAGTCGAACGAAAACAAAATCACCAAGTTTTAACACCACAACAAAATTTAAAAGCAACCAAAAAAAAATTTGAAAATGAAAATTGATCTAGATTTCTAGAGTACCCAGATGCTTCGACATCACTTTTTGATCTTTTGAAACAAAAAATAGCATGTGATCCTTTACTTTTTCAATATTTTTTACTAAAATATGCATGCATAAATGACAAATTAAAGCAACCTAATATTACAATTAGATTCCAATATAAAAAACTTATGATTTTAAAATGTTTACAAATGTAACAAATATCTGGTTCACCAAAATGCGATATGGGAAAATGGGATCTAGGGTCTAAATCACACATTCTCCTACATCATATTGAAAGGAACCAAAAATATCACAAATACCCACTTGGCTACTAACGACTATAGAAGAGTTAGAATGGTGGATCAGGGTTTTGGTTATTTTAGGTGGGTTGTGGGATTGATTATGAATTAACTTGATTTGATAATTTGAATGTGTACCTAGGTCAACTATTGAATTACAATGAACTATCATAAATAGAAAGAAGTATATAACTGAAACACGAAAACCAATTACAAAATAACAGAGTGTAGAGAAAGAGGAACCTAACATATAAATTTGATCTCAAATTGGTTAGAGAGGGGCGTTGATGCCAAACACCTAAAAATATAGATCTCAGGAATTTGAAATTAGATGTCAAATGGTCACTATCTATAGGTTTTTCCCTTATGGACTTAACTTCAGAACTTCATCTATCGATGATTAATTCCTCTTTTCCTAATTTGTTGACATGTGAGGCTTGAATGCTTGATCTTGTAATTAGGCTTCAATCCTTTCCCAAACCCAGTTCAAAATTTTCACCTATGTCCACAAGAGAGGATAGAAAGGGTTGTGTCATATAGGGTCTTGCCTAAGTCAAACCCCATTTTATTGTTTCCACCTCCAAAATGGCTATGATGATGTAAAGAGTGCTTACCCTCGATTAGGCAGAGACAAAATGGATAAAAAGGAATGATAATTTGGTAAGTGCTACAACTTACCACTCATTTATGCCTTCCTTGATGAGCTGACATCATTGTACTCATCTCATTCAAGGATAATTGGATACTTGATTGAAGGTCTTTCAAGTGTTAGTACTTACAAAACAAATAAATATAAAACATGAACAAACTCACATATAAACTTGATGTATTGCAATTATGAATCTTGATCAAGATAATAAGTGTTGTAAACTATGCTAATTCTGCTCTTGACTACTTTTTAGGATGCTCAATTATCACTAGGATTGCTTAGGGTTTCAAATAATGAAAAGGGCTTGTATTTATATGCATTAATTTATTTTCCCATAAAATTAATTATCAAAATTTGATAGATGAATTTAAATTTTTCAATGTTAAAATATTTATAATAAGATATTTAAAGTGGGGCCAAAATAGTTTGGATAGGGGAACTAGTGCCCTAGTCCAGACCTATTTTGGGTCTTTAAGTGTCGTTAAATAAATATTAAATTGTAATTCCCAATTTAATTATGATTTTCCAAAGATGATCATAAAATCTGAAATTTAAGAGCACAAATGAGTCCAAGCACATAGGGGGAACTAAACCTAGTGTGAAATGGTCAAGGGTGGCAATATATGATGCTACATGTCTCTTAAGAAACTTTTCTTGAAGCCTATAGCCCATATGGATCTAGACATTTGGGGAGAAAATGGGTCCTCCCCTAGCATGTAGCCACCCACCCCAACATTTTTGTGCAATCAATTTAACCCTAATACTTAAAGAACATAAAATATGGCTCTTAGAAATATTAGGTTGAATGTAAATTAAGCATTTTACAATAAGGAATTCCTTGTTGGCATAGTCAAATGAGTTTGATTTGACAAAAAAAATAAGAAAGATTATTATGGAGGGACCCCACATCTAGTTGTAGGTCTAGATAAAACATTCCTAAGCCCCACAAACTCGAAGAATTGTTTCATCAAACTTGGGTAGTTTTTTAATCTTAGTTCTCTTAAGAGACTTTTTTAGAAGCCTATAACCCAAATGGATTGGGAAACCTAATGGAAAAAATGAGTCCTACCCTATAATTCACCCACCTATCCTAATGTGTTGGCATATTCGATTCAACCCCATGAAACAAAGAACATAAAATATGGCTCTTGGAAATATTAGGTTGAACACAAATTAATTTTTTTGCAAGAATGCATTCCTTGTTGGCATAATCAAATAATTTGAAGATGCAAACCATCACAACTAACACATGATTCTTTTAAACATAATTTATTATAAAAAATTTGTCCATCCACTCTTTCACATAACACACTTGAATTAAAATATCTTGATTATTTAGGTAGGACTTGTATCATATATTCTTGCAAAACATATTTAGTGTTTAAAGTAGCACATATATGATAATAAATATCATAATGCATATAAATTTTGATCGTGCCTCAAATTTTTTCTGGCCCTGTGTGCCAGGAACTCTTCCCCAGGCATAAAAAAATCAAAGATGGAGTCCACGTGCTTTCTAAGCTACCTAATATTCTCCAGGACTTTTTCAGACATTATGAACAAGTTTTCACTACCCAGGATTACACGTTGGAGCGTTAGCAAGCCCTTCATGATTTCCTTACTGTTGTACCAAATAGGCTATCTTCAGCCTAGAAAGCTTTTTGTGAGCAGTTGCTCACTGTTGAATACTTGAAGGAAGCCATTCATACCATGGCAGATGACAAGGCCCCGGGTGTTGATGGCTTCCATTGTGAATTTTTCAAGGCCCTTTGGGATTGTGTTGGGCAAGATTTACATAATTTTGTTCATTCCAAAACTCTGGGTAATATAATTAATAAAGGAAACATTAAATTCATACCTAAGCCTGGAGATCTCGAGGACATTCGTAACTAGCGGCCTATGAATGCTCCTCAATGTCTCATAAAAGATCATTGTTAAAGCTTTGGCTCTAAAGATTCACCATCTTTTTCCTTAGATTATGCACCTAGAGCCAACTGGTTTCATTAAAACCATATTTATTCTGGACAACATTATTGTCATGTGGGAAGGTATGGAGTGGGCTAGGCATTCGGGCCAGAAAGCCATTTTTCTCAAAATTGATTTTTCCAAAGCCTATGACCACATTGAGTGGCCTTTCATTCTTGCCATGTTGAAAGCCTTGGGGTTTGGGCCTAATTTCATTTAGGCCATCCAAATGCTTTTCTTAGATGCCTCTGCTTGTATTACCATTAATGATCACCAATCTTCTACTTTTGGTCTTTTTTGCTCTATTCAGCATGTATGTATGCTTGCTTCTTCTCTTTATGTGCTTGCTACCGAAGGATTTGGTTATTTACTGGCCATTACAGTTTCTTAATAGCATGTTAGAGGCATTTCCCTGCCTAACTCCCAGGCTTAACTTGTTAATGTATATTTTGTTGATGAATCTTTCCTCACCCTTTTGGAGGAAGAGAATAATATTAAGGTGGCTCTCAAATTCCTTCATATTTTTTGTCTTGCATCTGGTTATGTCATTCAATGGCATAAAAATTTGTATTATAGGTAGTTTATTTTTCCCACTCCTCATTGGTTTCAGCAGTACGGTTGGAAATGGATTGGGCCAGGGGAAATCTTTTAGTTTATGGGAATTCCCTTCACCTTCCAAGCTTCTCCAACTAAGTTGTGGCAAGTTGTGCTCTCTAGGATTGAGCAAAAGTTGGCCTATTGGATTACCAAGCCTCTTTCTCTAGCAGGAAAATTTCAAGTTTGTTCTAATATTTTGGTTGATACGCATGTTTATTACTCCTCTTGTTGGGATCCTTCTAAGGCCGCCTATGCCAAGCTTGAAAAGCTTCTTCGAGACTTTCTTTGGGCCTCTACGAAGTCTCATTGAGGCTTTCACCCCGTTGCTTGGGAGTTTTATTGCTTACCTAGAGACTTTGGAGGTCTTGGGTTGCTCTCCACTCAAAGATAAGGGGCTTCCTTGTATGTGAAATGGATTATTAGAGCCCTTACTAGAGATGAAGCCTGGAAACTTCTCCTCAGGAATTGCATCCAATCCAGCTCCCCTATTCACAAACCCACTTGGAAGGGGATTGGATTTCAAACCCTTTTGGTTATGAAGGAACCAGTCCAAATTGTGGGAACTTTCATGACTAAGAGAATTTAGAGAGCTTGGGAAGCGATTAAGCCTTGGCTCCACTAGGCTAGCTCTAGCTTCCAAGATGGGCTTTCACTCAACCAATAGAATATTTGGTGGTCGCCTCTTTTTTTAGTAGTGTCTAGTTGTTGGCCAAATCATCTTGGCTTAAGGTGCTAAGGTTCCACAAGAAAGGAATTCAAAATTTTCAACATGTGTTCCACATACCCACAATGCACATTATGCCTGAACCATCGATTTTTAGATCACTATGGACAACTCTAGCTCTTCTAGGGTTTTTCACCTTAAAGGAGAGAGATAGGACCCAATAATGCAAGGGGCCCATTGAATTAATGTTATGTGTGATGTTGTCTAACCTAAATGAAGTAAATTAAATGCAATTTATTGATCTAAATGAATTAAAATGAATGCAAAAGTGCAATTTAAAGCTATGTTTGAAAACACATTGTGTAATGCAATAATGAACTAAATGAAAGAAATATGCAGAACATAAATAAAAGGGATGAATCTAAGTGCACCTCGATGAAATTTGATGATTCTAGAGTGTTTTGAATGCTGATGGAAATTACTGATTTTTCACAGTGGGACTCATTTGCCCAGGACGGTGAATTAGTCCTCTTTGTAAAACAGTGTCGAGAATTGGTTTCTGACAGTTAGGATCTAGAATCTGACAAAACTCAAATTTTCAGTTCTAGGTGGGACTCATTCTCCATTGATGGCGAATCAATCCTCTCCCAAAATTTTAGAAAATTAGGAGACAACTTTGTAACACCAGATCTGGAAATATCTGCTTGTCAGATTATTGAAGTCAAATATGCAGGAAATAGACATAAAACCCTCTTCAAGCTTGAAATAGACTTGAGTTGACTTGAAAAACCTAGTTGACTTTGCTTTCCATTTTTCAACACATAAATGCTTGATAAATCTGCATACATAAGTTTGCAAACACACATGCAAGAGGGAAAAATGGTTGAGGGTTAGCAAATAGGGGTTTTCCTTGGTCAAACCCCACTTTTGGTAATCAAACCCTTAATGAAATAATGAAATGTAAAGGAATGATAAAATAACAACATGAAAATGCTATCATCTTACCAAATCCTTGATAATGCAAGTCTGAAGTAATGTCAATGGATGCTTCAAAGTGCTAAAATGTTGCTTGAATTGATGTTGTAATATGCTTGAATGCTTGAGATTGCTTGAATGAATGATGAGATTGAATACTTGAATGAGGAGATTAAAAATGCCTATTTATACAATCTTGTGTCGTAGTTTCTCGGTCATACCTTATCACAGGCTGACATCAAGTGATTTTTAATAAAATACTAAAAATAAATTTAAAATATTTTGAATTTGGGGCCAAGGGGGACTCATTTGCCACCCATGGTGAATGGGTCCCACCTAGGACCTGAAAACAAGTGTCAGAAATTAAGTTGCATTTAATGTTGTTTATAGGGATAATATCCAAAAATACACTTAATAAAAGCATATGAGGGCATAAAGGGGTCAAATAAGTCATAAGAAGAGATAAATAGTGAAGTTGTGCCTAGGAAAGCATGAAATCTTGTTACAAGACTTTACAACACTTCAAAATAGGACTTGTTGATGTGTAAAAAGATGATTTTTAGGTGAATTGTAATGAATAGAGTCTAGAAGAATGTAGAAATTTCTTACAACACTTCACAACACCTTCACAAGACTTTATTATTTGAATTTTAGAACCTAAATATGCATGTTCAAGCCATGTTGCAACATAAAATCAAAGAAAATATATCAAATACCATGAAACAAGACCTAAAAGGCCATGAAAATGATAAGGGGCCATTTTTCTACAACACAATGCCATGGGAAGATTTTTGTGCTTGTTAAAGTCTCCATAACCAGGACCGTGATACTTATAATGGTCTGGTGAATGCTATTCTTGTAGATATGTTGCATAAAGTGGGAATTCATGGGTCCAAGCCCTAGTCGAAGGACTAGAAGTGGTACCCAGACACCCCTTTTAGGAATTACAAGTCTAGGCTTGGTTTTATGTGGCTTTAACTGTAATTTCCTATGGCTGAAATTTTGAACCAAAGGTGGCTTCTTCGATCCTCCACTCATGTTTGGTGAAAATATTCTTTGCCACTTGGTCTACAAGTGTTCAGTTGAAACTTTCCCACTTTGCTTGGTGTATTCTTTTCCAAGGTTGCATGTGGGGGCTCAGCTTGTTCACTTGGGGGTCTAGGACCCTCGGTGCCATTTTTTTGGGCAAGCTAAGTATTTTAAGCATCTCTTCTAGTTTTACACCAGAGCTTAGTAGTATTGGAATTAGATTCATGACTTCTTTCAACCTTTCAGACTGGAGCCCTTCTCCTATCATATGGTTCTGCTGGGATATTTGCCCAAACTTCTTGCTAAGTATACCCAACTTTGGCACACTTTTAGGGTGGAAATCCTCTTCAATATCTAGAAAGATAGAAATGCCTGCATATTTGCTCACACTCAAATGGATAAAAATGTTTCTTTGTATTCTAAATCTATTATTTTCTCTAACATTCTTTTGCAGATACAAGTTCAAGAAAACAAAGTTGCACTTGAGGTGGCTCACCTTCAGGTGCTTTTGGATCATTAGGGAAATGCCCCATGTACTATGGTTCAGGTGCCCATTCGCCCTCCTCCTCTCGTAGTTGGTTGCCCTCTCAGGGCTGATAGCAGAGTGGCTTTGCTTGCCCCCACTCTTAGCCTCCTCTTCGGTGTGGTTCCCACCCTCCTTGGCAGTCTCATTCTCCTCCTTTGTGGGCTAGCCAGGGGTGGCCCTCTGGAGGAGTTGCGAGGAGTAGCCGTGGCGGTTCTAGGTGGCCCTCTGACACTACTCTTGGTAGTGGCTCTGGTTGGCCAGACTCTAGTAAATGCTTTCCATGTTTGGCGCTTGCAATCTTTCCCCAACACGAGGAAGATAAAGAGAAGAAAAAAGAAGCTGATGATGGTTGGGGCCCTCCTCTCAACGTCACTACAGACCCCGCTAATGTATAGGGGAAAAAGATGGATCACAGAGACCCTCCTGGCTCTGTTGGCACTACTTTAGCCGCTTGGTGGCTTTTTCCTTTTATATGCTTGTAATGTTTATGGATTTCTGGGCTAGGCCCATGTGACTCTAGTTTTTTGTTTTCTGGGATTTTCCCAAGTGACTCTCGGGGTGTGCCTTCTTACCATCCACCCTTTTTTGTGAATATGTAACTTTATCTTTATTAATAATATAGATAGTTGCCTATTCATCAAAAAAAAAGTTATGCACTCTACTACAAGTAGTGTGTGCATAATTTATTTTAACATAAAAATGTTTGGACATCTCAAAAACCTTTTTTCTAATTCTTATTTGAGGATATCTCTTATTAAATTTTTGTTTTAGTCATTCCAATAAATGTTTAAAATGTAGTTCAAAATTTTGATATCTAATTCTCCTTCTTACAATATTGCTTTGATTAGGTGAAACTCTTGTGTTATTTCTCTAAAAATGTTCAATCAATTCTCTTAAGGTATCAACAATTTTTTTTCCTTTGTGTGGCTTCTACCTAAGAATGTTCATAGTGTAGTATTATCAAGATTTTCAACTATTACACATCTCCCAATGGCTTTCAATAATTCTTTTCTATTCATTTTTAGTAATTTATTTCTTTTTCTAGTTAAATGAGATCGTTTTTGTTTCGTTGCTTGTTATAGTTGATATAAGAAAACTTTAGGAAACATTACTATCTTTAGTGAGTGAGGTTGAATCTACTGATTGGTATACACCAATTAGATTTCTTACAACAATTTTTTCACGATCAATATTATGTGAGCTTAGACTGAGGATCTTCATAGTGTCTAAAATTAAGATTTTTTTATCGTTTCAATCAATAATTGACACCTTACTATTTCATTTAAACTTTCAAAAAAATAAATTATATTTTATTTCATGAATTTTACTAGCCATTGGTTTTAAAATATTTTCATCAATTTTAGTTAGACGTACTTTAATTTTTTATGGATAATTCTAGGAGGTATTTTTATTGACATGTATTATTGGTTTGCATTAGATAAATTTGGTTCATTAATTATTATTTTAATAGGTGTTATGGGACTTGTTTCTAAATGCATATTGATTGTTATTGGTGACATACCTTCTCCTCCAATTTTTCTCATTTCACAAAGCTTTTTCATGCACTTCCTTTGTTTCTTTCTCTACCCACTTGTTCCTTCCCATGTAAATTATTTTCTTTCTCAATACAGAAAATTTTTAATATATGTTGATTGAAATTTTTATCACATAAAAATAATAGAATGATCATAAAAAATGAAATGTATTGATCACAAATAAATCTTAAAATAAGTATATGATTTTTCCTTATAAAAATTAAAGAATTATTAAAAATATGTCGATAGTAACCAAAATTGATAAACAATAGTCTTCATATACTTATATAAAACAATTCAATCATTTATACTTATATAAAACAAAAATATCTCATGGAATGTCACAAAAAAGTGCATAGATTTAAGCATGTGCAAACTTGTAGTGGAACCAAATAACAATTTCCATGTCTTTTTCCCATTATGTAGCATCCTTAGAGATCTAAGTAACATGAACACATTTTCTACAATGCAAGTGCAATATGTAATGCACTATGTTATATAGTGTTTTAAGTTCCCAACTTGTTTGGTTTTGGGAAGGCTTGAATAATGAAGTTAAGGTTGGCCTCCTAATTTTTCTCGATTGGACATTTTATTTTCTTTCAATAGTGTTTTATATCTTTAACATCATCAAAGTTACTCATTTTATAATAATATTTGACCACATTACCATCAAAAGATTGCACATCTTCTTAGCTTTCTAGCCATATATTTTAATCTACTTGAAATACATTAAATATATTTATTTTTATTTTGTTTTACTAATTTTTCTATATTCTTTAGATAATATGTATTTATTTTTATTTATAACTTTTGATCTACTAATCAAATATTTTAAAAAATAATATAGGTTTATTCTATGTTTCATTTTTTTTGATAAAAGCTCTATGTTTCATTATTTACACATTCAAAATATATATATATTCAATTATTTTTATGCAAGTTATGTGATACATATGCTCAATGATGCAATTTTTAGGATGCATCTAGTTAAAACAATTATTAAAAAAATATTCAATAAAAAATACACAACTTCTACAACTCACTCTTAACTATATTTCTACTTGGTGAATTTAAAGAATACTAAATGCAACGAAAAAATAGGGGTGCACACCAAACATTATGTTATAATTTATTAAAAAAAAAGAATAATTTGGTATGTACATGACCTTTAAATCTCTTAATCTTAACCATTTAAAAAAGAGTTTAGTAGTTAAGAAACTGGATTTAGAGTACCACAATTTTTGTTCTTGTCATATCCTTAAATTTTAAGTGCACTCATCAATTATTCATCCAAATTTAGATTTGGCTAATTGTAAAAGATAAAAATAAGTGGCCACTTTTTACTCTCTTTTGTCCCCCACTGTCATACACATACCAATGCATGGTATGCTTGATCAATGATTATGTGAGTGAAATAAGAGATTGTAGTGTCTAAGCCTCTACACTCATCTTCAAAATTACATGGGATGTGACATGTTAAATGGATGGTTGAATGGGGGTCTCACCAATCAATCTTGTGAATGGTTTAATATCTTTTCGTCATATACACAACCTTTGCCTCTTATTCAAAATCACAAATATCAAAATAGTTTAGGATCTCATTGAAGACAAATTTATAATAAAACCTCATAGTTATCATATAGAATATAGTAAAAAATCATTCACCACCTACACCAAAAATTATTTTCTATTTACTTGTGGTTGTAGCATTGGATTGGAAATCTTTCGCAACTTGTTGTTAATTGTGCATTAGTTTTTTATTAATAAACAATGTGCATGATTTATCTTTGGTAACTTTTTATCCTTCTCCATATCATAAAATAATTTTGTGGCAAAAAAATGACAATGCTTTTCTTTATGACTTTGCTTTATTTGCTCTATGATGAAATCAATATGAAATATCAAAGACTTTAATGACGTTGCAAGAGCATGATAGTGCATGCTTGTTGCATTAGGATTTTTAACATTTCTATTAATGATATAAGCTATATTTTGTTGTTTTCAATTTGTCCTTTAATATATTATTGTGTTTCAAGAGGATGCAAGGGAATTATAGAGGTAAGATGGGAATTTTTAAGTTCATGTTCTTCTACCTCATTTTTGCATGCATTTCATTGAGTGGAAGATTTTGAGGTGGAAAAGGAAGGTTTGGAATGACTAAAAAGAAAATTAAACAAATCAAATCTAATCCAAGCAAACATATTTTAATCTAAACTAAAGTAATTAAAAAAAATGATATAAATTACATCTTGCATATCGGGGACATTATTGACAAGGAGATGGCTTCAATTCAACTTAGAAACATGGGCACATTTTCTCTCAATTTGTTTTGCTACCAATGAAGAATCTAAAATAAAAAGAGGCAGCTCTCGACTTCTATATTTTTTAGTTTTATGTTGGTATAATATGCTCACATTTAGGTTTGGATTAATTGAACCTAAATGTGTTCATTTTTACAACATAGATTTTTACAAAATGGCCAAGTCTTAATGTGCTCATGTTATAATGCAAAGGTGATATTTTTATAAAGACAAGCACATTATCCTTTATTTTACCTAGAAATATTTTTTATCATTTTGTGTCCCCCATCTTTATGTGTACATCATTAAAATAAAATATATTTTTAAAAACTAAAAACACAATTCTATATTTCAAAACTATAATTATATGCATGTTGTTATATCTTCGTATTAAAAACATTCAAAATTAATTTGAACATTTTCATATTCAAATTTATTTATAACTCGGGCGACTAACTAAATTTAACTAGGTAGTACTTCACGAGTTAAAGTAATAAGAAAGAAAGTGAAGCATTACCGCCGATGGAAATGCCGGTTGCTTCCTCCAATTTTATGTTGCATCAATTCCGACCGACGGAATCCCGACTAGTGACTACTCGTTTAAAACTGGACAGTCGAGTCATCTAATGTGGTGGCATAAATACCTCCCAGCTGTTTTTGGTGGCATTTGAATCTATCCATAACTTCCAACGCTGGCCCTCTAACAAAATAGGGCGTACGTAATTGTCAGATGAAGTTTAGTGGCTGGTTTTGACGATTCCAAATTTCCTCTGTTCTTATTTGGTGTGGTAAGTACCTGGCATGTATTTAATTATTGCAAAATCTTGTTAATGATTTTTTAACAATAAATATTAACCGGCCACTTTTTATCGAAACCCTCCAAAACTAAATTCTTAGACTTTTAACAATTTATATAAAATACAAAAAAATTCCAATGAATAAATCTCTAGATAAGATAAGAACTCTATGACCTGCTTGTGGCTGGGACATGGACATCTGTAATCACCGATGAACGGGCTGGAAACGGAAACATCGCCGAACACACTGTTAGTATTGTAGTCGTTGGCATTAATAAAAATCAACGGTGTATTTACCAGTTCTTGAATATAAGGAGGAGGCCGTGACGAGGTACTAACTGACTATCCGTTAACCCTACAGTCACCTGCCACGTGGAAAACTACTTTAGGATGGTAGGTGCACAAGCCCACGGACTATAAGTGACTCCTAAACGACAACCTTAATGCCAATTTAAATTGGACACTTGTCCTGAAAAGTCTGTGAAATGACCGGACAATGGCCCACGTCTGCTCATTTACTGTTCCATCATTATCTACGTCTAACGGACCGTTCCAAATTCCAACTTCCGTTTGTCATACACATTGTGTATAGGCTATATATATAACATATTTTCTTCTCGTTCCATCGTATCCTCATCCGTCCAAGCTTGCCTTCGAAATTTGTACGCACAAGCGCTGTAAAATCTGCGCACTGCAAGGTTTACTTGTTTTATTTTCCTGTAATATCAATCATGTCTGGCCTGCTGAGTAAACGCAGTCGAGAGGATGAGCCTTTGCAGGGTTCTCCTAAGCGTTTTCACGCAGAGCAACAAATCCTGTACATCTTGGAAGAGGATGAAATCCGGCAAGAAGAAGAGTGCGTTGAGAGCGAGGAGGTTGTCGGTGGATTCAACAGAAGCGTGGAGGTTGAAATAGAGGAGGTTGATGGTGGAAAGAGAAATCTTGAGGAAGAAATTGAGGAGGTTGTTAATGGAGTTATGAGAAGTCTCGAGGAAGAAATTGGCCTGACATGTTCTTCATCTTCTTTTGAGGGTTCCGGTGGCTCCTCTGCTCTCAGCACAGATAATTCGACGGCACCTGATATGACCAACTGCTGTGGGATCGATGTGGGATATCTTTTGGGAGCGTCAGATGATGAGCTTGGGCTACCGCCCACCCCTGTTCTCAATTCAGACGCCCACCCCGCTTCTCCTTCTTTAAATGAAAGCGCTTCTTCTTGTCTGGATTTCCCCCAAAATGCAGAGCTGAAGAGCTTTCTTGGCAACTGGCAGTTCGAGGACGATTTCGTGGACTACACGCAATTTTCTGAAGACACTGCAGCCACCCTCTGGGATATCTTCAGCCCAGGGGCGTTTGTTGATGGCGATTATTCTGCGGCATGTAGACTGGAAGCTGCTGGTGGCACTTATTGATTTCAAAGAAATCTGAAACTTAAATGTGCATTGTATTTTGGAATATCTTTAGCAAAATTTATGGAATGTACAAATTGTTCTTTCTTCATATATTTTGGGTTGTCTGAACATATTGTCTTCAAAATAATGATAATAACCTCTGCTTAAAATAAAATTCCACGCTTCGAACTTTATTTGCTGCAAATCTTTGTTTTAATTTGTCTGAAGTAGGAGGCCGAGGTTTCATTTTTGGTTATTTTCCGCCGCCTCTTGAGACCTTTACCATGGTTCTTATCGAATTTTAAAAGCTTAAGGTTAACATACTAATGGAACTTACAGTTTACTGGAGTCATTTAAGTGTCTTCTCAGTTTTCTGTACATCATAACAATTATTGTTGTCTACCATCAAACCAGAACTTGTTTTATTGTTGAATGAACGGTTTCAGTTAAAAAAAATAAAAAATGTCTAACAGAGTACATGTCATTTTAGCTGTAAATGATTGATTAAGGTCATCCTTAGACGCCATATTCATTGAGACTAACCAGACAACTTAAAATCGGCTATTAAAACTGTAATCAGCCATTCTTATTTGCCGTTGAACATCAAAACCATAAATGACAGAGCGTTTAAGAATCCGGCAGTAACGACCCTTTAGACTAAGATCATATAAACTAGAAGCATATTTAATTTCTCAAAGCAGAAATTTATAAAAAAGTTTTAACAAGTTTTACAAGAAGAAGATGAATTTAACAAAAATGAATCACCAGTAAATATTTATAATTGATTGTGCTTTACCTAAAATCAGTTTTTAACAATCTTTTAAAAAACAGGATGAGCTTCACAAAATGAATTGATGGTGTATTATCCCTGATAATGACAGGCTAAACAAATTTCAAAACATTTATCGTCGGCACAAAAAAGAAGTTACTCAACGGTGAGAATGTACAAGAATGTCAGCGAATTTAATTAAGTTTGAGTCTCTGTATGCCCTGTCAAACGACAATTTAATGATTTATCTGCCTTTCAATTCTTGCGTAAGATAATAAAGTTTTATCTGCCTATCAATTCTTGGGTAAAATAGTAAAATTTTATCTGCCTTTCAATTTCTCTGTAAAATAACAACGTCAAACCTTATATGTGAAGAGGTTTAATATTTTATTTTCAGCATCATTTTGACCGAACAAACATGTAGATTGAGGGTATTTTCCAAACAACTTTTTATTGGGTCAAAAAAGGTAATCCATAAGTGTAGGAGTTGAGAAATTACAACGCCATAGAGCCCAGTGATTCTGCAAGCTGAGATTACAAAAAGATGGAGCTCTGTATTCAACAATCTGTAAAAAAGAATTATTACAAAAGAAGAGTTTTCAACCACATATAGGTCAAAAATCCCTAAAAGGAAAACACATTTAATAATTAATATAATTATTAAATGTCTTATTATGCAAACTAAGGTGAAATGTTAAGAAGGAGATAAAGGTAATTAACATGATTAAATTTAAACCTTTACTCTAACACCCCCCCTTAAGATGAGCAAAAGTGCAGCTACAAACATATGCAAGAAAGCAAAGGTAACTACAATGCATGAAAGTAAACTTGGGTCCCGGCAACAAGGCTAGATAAGGTACCCAATTACAACCAAATCTCTGTAAAGTGGAGAAATAGAGAAAACCTCATGGGAAAAAGGTACCCAATTACAACCAAATCTCTGTAAAGTGGAGAAATAGAGAAAACCTCATGGGAAAAACTCTACTCCAAAAGGAGAAAAAGCATGCTAAAAAACATGAAAGAAGGAAGGAAGGCCTCACTGAGACCCCCAAGGACAACTTCCTTCACCCCAAGCTTGGAGTACATTCCACAGAGGAGCAGGTTGTAGACATCTTCACTAAACCTTGGCATCACCACGCCTATAGGAGCCCAGTGATCTCTAAGTTGAGAAAACCTATTACAGGAGAAGCAAGGAGAAGCAACAAGAACACAAGTAAAATTGCTCAAAAAATGGAGCTCAGATTCAACAATCTGTAAAAGAGAATAATTACAAAAGAAGAGTTTTCAACCACATATAGGTCAAAAATCCCTAAAAGGAAAACACATTTAATAATTAATATAATTATTAAATGTCTTATTATGCAAACTAAGGTGAAATGTTAAGAAGGAGATAAAGGTAATTTAATTAACATGATTAAATTTAAACCTTTACTCTAACACCCCCCCTTAAGATGAGCAAAAGTGCAGCTACAAACATATGCAAGAAAGCAAAGGTAACTACAATGCAAGAAAGTAAACTTGGGTCCCGGCAACAAGGCCAGATAAGGTACCCAATTACAACCAAATCTCTGTAAAGTGGAGAAATAGAGAAAACCTCATGGGAAAAACTCTACTCCAAAAAGAGAAAAAAGCATGCTAAAAAAACATGAAAGAAGGAAGGAAGGCCTCACTGAGACCCCCCAAGGACAACTTCCTTCACCTGCGTTAGTACATTCCCAGGAGCAAAAGGTACATCTTCACTAAACCTTGCATCACACGCTTATAGAGCCCAGTGATCTCGCAGTTTGAGAAAACCTATTACAGGGAGAAGCAAAGAGAAGCAACAAGAACACAGTAAAATTGCTCAAAAAGATGGAGCTCTGTATTCAACAATCTGTAAAAGAGAATAATTACAAAAGAAGAGTTTTCAACCACATATAGGTCAAAAAGCCCTAAAAGGAAAACACATTTAATAATTAATATAATTATTAAATGTCTTATTATGCAAACTAAGGTGAAATGTTAAGAAGGAGATAAAGGAATTTAATTAACATGATTAAATTTATACCTTTACTCTAACAATAAGTGGTGCACATGAACCTCCTATTGCTCTATGTGTTCACATTGAGTTGTTTTTATCCTGCATGCCTATACATTTTAAGCAATGTCTTAACTTTCAATTAGCACACCTCCTCACACACAATCACATTTATTAAGTGCACCTCAATTATTTTATGCAAGTTATGTGATGCATATGCTCAATGATGCAATTTTTAGGATCTTTCTAGTTTTAAAAATCATAATAGATTGTGCTATCAATAATACAGTATAATGTGTTAATGTAAAGGTTTACCAATGAATATATCTCCCCCAACTTATTATGCATATCTAATTAGTTGTTGTTCGTTTGTGTTCTAGTCGTTGCATGGCTTATTTGGAGATGCAATGGCTAGGAAAGATGGGTTCAGATATTTCTTCTTAACCGATGGAAGTAGTGGGTGATGAAGAGTGTTGAGGTGCAATCATAGCTATGGTATAAACCATTTGCTCAACATGGATTCAAAAATATTTATGAGATATGTATGGAGAGACTATGGAGAGAAAATAGTTGTCATTTTGTGGTCATCTTCAATTTAGTCAACTATTTGGCTTCAAAGAGAAGGTGAGGTCCTCAAGGCAATGACCCACTTTGTTTATTTTGTTGTGTGTTGTCTATCGGTTAGTTAAATATTATTATGTGATGTTTATTGTTTGTGATGGAAATACTTTCTTGCAACCCACTAGGGTTGTTATTTTCTACATTATATTATTGATTATCTTGAAATCCCTAATGGGTAATCAAAGTTTTAATACTTGTGAAATACATTGTAAAGTTGGATTCACTCTTGATTATCTTCAAAGTCCCTAACAATGGTTACTACGTTGTTCAATAAAATACTACTATTCGCCTATAATTTTGTCACACTAATCTTTAGCTAAAAAAATGACTAACTCTTAAGTTTAAAGTCTTTTCTTTTCTTATTAGTCAATTTATTTTAGTATTTGTAGAAGGATACATCTCAAACAATAGGAATTTATGAAACTATACCAGCTATTTTATTGTTCTTATGAACACAATTGTATGTGCTCTCTTTTGTGTTTTGTAACACATTCATCATTTATGGAATTTCAAATCCCATTAGAGTTGATATTGCAATGGTGTAGTGTTAACAAAAAAAGTTGACACATGAACACATAACATTAACATTTTAAAAAAGTGTTTGACCATTGAAAGTTATCAATCTTAAGTTATAAATTAAAATATTCAAATCTATCAATTAGTACATTATATTGACCCATATTATTCAAATATGTAATCAAAAATTTGAATATTTGTGATATATACTACTATATACAATTGGATTTACTCTTGATTATCTTGAAGCCCTAATAATGGTTACTACATTGTTGAGTTCAATGCTACTCTAGACCTACAATCTTGTTTCATTATCCTTTTGATGAAAACAAATTATTAACTCTTGAGTTTCAAATATTTTATTTTATTTTTGGTTTATATATCTTGTTAAATTTGGAGAATAATATATCTCAAAGAATAAGAATTGAATAAAATTCTACCATCACTATGGTTGTGTTTATGAATACAATTATATGTGTTCTATTATTTTATAACACGTCCATTACTTATACAATTCTAAATCTTTGTATAGTTTATATTGTGATGGTGCAAAAATAAGTGTTGTTTGGCATAAACAAGACAAGTTGACATAAACACTTCACATGTAAATTTAAATGTTTTATTTTAATTTAAGTTATGACCTTTGTTTGAAGAAGTATATATAAAAAAATTTACTCACATATGCATTATCACATGGGGGAAATTACAATGGTTGGTGAACTATTGTGCAATGTTTAATATTGTGGACTATATTGTTGATGGCATTATCAGTTCATGTCCCTTCCATCTAATGCATGCAAGTATGGAGGTGTGTGTAGCAAAATATGGTCACTTGTAAGTTAAATATTCTATTTTATTGTAAATTAAAAGTGAATACATTTGATTAAAAATATATTACTACATGGTGAAACCAAGTCAATTTTAACATATGATGGGCATATGTTGTTTAAGAATAGGGGTCCACTTGTTTGATGGATCAAAAAGATGGTGGAATTAAAAAGATTTAAATTATTCACATCCCTTACTATGTGACAATATATTTTTTTAGCGCCAACTTGCCATGTCAGCCCCTAAAGTTAGGGTGCACCTATATTGGGAACTCTCCCTTATGACCCACCAAACTCAATTGCATAAGTTAACTCTCTTGGTAGTAAATAAAATAAATGCTTTCGAACAAACATATAAGTTGATGTTGTAATTCCATACTCATTTTTGTTCCAACATGGTTTTATGCTTTCTTAAGACTTGAACTCACAAAAAGCATAACATTGCTATAACTTCAACTCAAGAAATTTAATTTACATCATTATGAAAGTATTTCTTCTTATTGTATTATAAAAAAGGTATTTATGAATGACATGCATAAAAATAAAATCATATTCTTCATGTTCACTATAGAGAATTAAAATAAAGATTGGGCATTATACATATATTAGACATGATATTTTTGTAATAAAAAATAGGAGATGGTTTTAATACCAAAATTCAGCTCTATAGTTTTTAAGTCAAACAAATTGACCCATATTTTATGAGATAGGGGTTCATGTATTTCATGAGTGGTGGTTCACATGAACCCCTTTCTCATGAGAATGAATGGTTCACTTAACACTCATTGCATCTAGGTGATGCTTATAGGTGTGAAGCATTGAGAGTTCTTGAGAGCTCACTCATTCTAGCACTACTCTAATTCAAGTATGCTTATCCCTGGAGTTTCCCCCAAGATCAATTCCACTTAATTTGGTAGCTCTTCAACAAGTTTTATGCATTATGAACCATTAATTACAAATCCCCTTTAACTCATCCATTAAAAAGATGAAGATATTTTCCATAGTACTTGTATCAAATTATGAACACTACATAGTGAATAGAATAATACCAGAATAGGTTACCTCCTAGAGAAGTCTTCATGATTCACCCCTATAAGCATCACCTAAATAGAATGAGTGGTAAGTGGAACATTCACTCACAAGAGACAGGTTCATGTGAACCTCTACTCATGAAGTATGAGTCAATGATTTTGACTCAAAAACTACGTAATTGAATCTAATTATATAAATATCATAATTTGAAACACTATATATGAGTTCTTCTTATTAATGGATGAACTAAGGGAGCTCTATGATGAATGGTTGATATGACACAACACTTGTTGAAGTTTTTGAAAATAGGGTAGCATGCTAAGTGGGCTTGATTTTGGACTAGTACTAGAATGGATGACCTCTTCAAAAGTCTTGACACTTCACACCTATGACTATCATAGGTAAATAAAATATGTGCTAAGTGGACTATTCATTTTCAAAAGAGCCATTATTCATGAAATATAAGTCAATGAATTTGACGCAAAAACTACATAAGTGTGTTGCCTTGGTAAAATAGTTGACCCTAGGCCACACCAAACATGTTTCAATGGGCCAAAAATAACAAAAATTAAAACTAAAATTAAGAGAATAATGTGCCAATAATGTCATAGTATGATGTTTTATTCATGGAGTTGTGTTTCTTGCCACTAAGGTTCAAACCCCTAATGGGGTGATATTATTGATTTTTCATGTTGGGATTATGGTCCCCCATTTGTGGCCTCACCAATTCATAGCTCTGGTTAACCCTTAAAAAAGCCAAGAGAATAATTTAAACTTATTTAAGTGTTTTTTCTTTAAAAAAAAATTAATTCAAATGAAAGTTTTCAACCAAGACAAGTAGAATTTAAAAGTAGGGTTTGGAAGGTTTTTTTTAAATTTATCATACTTGGATATATATATATATATATATGAAAGGTTCAAAAGTGGCCATAATATTGATATCCTCATCATGATATTCTTGTTAGTTGCTCATTCATGTATTTTCATCATCATTTGTGTGACTTCACTAGCTTAAGATTAGAGACAAAGTCTCTAAATAATTCTTGCAAGCCCTATGGGCTCATCATACATCCAAAACCTTTCAAAAAATAATGATGGTCAACACATTTCAATGGAGCTTCTTCACATCCTCTATGATTTTATTTGGCAATATGAGTAAGTTTTTATTGCTAAAGAAAATACTCCTAAGTAGACCATTTCTCTTCAACAATGTCTAAATGTGGTTCCTTTTAAGTCATGGTACATCCTTGACAAATTTATTGATGTCTAGGAAGGTATGGAACAAGCTCAACACTCATAACAATTTATAATGTTTCTCAAATTTTAATTTACCAAGGATTGTGATTGTATTGAATGGCCTTTCATTCTTGCCATACTTTAAGCATTGGGTTTTGGCCCTGTGTTGTGTAGTTCATTAAGATGCTTCTTATGTATGCCTTTGCTTACATCACTATTAATCGACATCGATCTAATTATTTTGGACTCTTTCAATCTATCCACCAATGATTCCCTTTAGCCCCTATAGTTTATGTGCTTGGTATTGAAGTCTTTGGCTATATTTTAACTTGTGTAGCCTCATAGAAGTTAGTTGAGAGCATTATCTTTCCCAATTCATTAATAGCCAATTTATTGATGATATTTCTTATCTTAATTGAAGAAGAGGATAATGTTAAACAAGTCATTGAATGCTTTATTGTAAATGTCCATTGAATGTAGAGATTTTTTTAGCTTTCTCAACATTCTCTTTTCCTTTCAAGTCTCTTTAGCTACATTATGGAAATCTATTTTATCCAAGAAAGAGTTGGCCTACTACTAGATTATGAAGCCTCTCTCCCTGCCTAGGAAATTTAGGTGTACACTAAAATTTTGGTTGCTACTCATGTGTATTATTCCTCTTGCTTGATTCCATCTAAGATTTCCTATTTGAAAAGTTAAAAACCTCTTATAGTTATTCTTTGGAACAGAGGATTTCACCATGTGGCTTGGGGATTTTGTTGTCTCTCCCATGATTATGGGGGGTTAGACTTTCTCTTATTTTAGCATTAATTCTCAACACTTTATGTTAAGTGGATTATTATGACATTGAAAGGAAAGGATACCTAGAAACTCAGTGTTTGACATTGTATTTCATCTAGAATGTCTTATGGACATCCAAATTGAAAATATTTTGTGCATCATACCCTCTTCACTATGAAGGAAACTATTTAGATATAGGGAAAATTTGCTATCAAAAATCATCTAGAAGGTTTGGGAATCCACAATGCCCTAGCTTTTATAGGCCCACAATGACTTCTACAATGGTATCTATATTAATCAATAGTCTATTTGGTGGTCTCCTATTCTTTCCTATCAAGATTGACCTTTGTTCAAAGCCCCTTGGGTTCGAGCTTTGTTCAGTTTTATTTAAATGAGGGATAAAAATTCCACCATATCTTTTCAATAAAGTTACCAAGAATTTACTGACTTAGCTTGAGGCTAAGTTAAAATTCTAGTTGTTGGATGAGGATTAGAATACTTACTAGATAATTATTAATGTCATTCCTCTCCACATGATTCAAAAAATTGGGTTAAGAATTTTAAGCCCTAGAAAAAGGATTGGAAATGGTATTCATTTACAATATTTTATAAGTACATATCTTATAAGGAATATATGTGGAGATGCCTCATCTCCCCATGGTGGCCCCATTAAATCTCCATTGGTACTTGCAATCCTCTTTAGGTACTTGGTGCCATATATTCCAAAATGTTTAGTTAGTTATTCTTGAACCTAAACTTGCTCATTATTTATCGAGGAATTTTTCTTGGATCTTCCTTGTCTCATTTGGGAGTTCTTAATTCTCATTGTTCATTCTATGGACAACATGAGACTCTTAAGCGCTTTTTTTTGGTTTAGTACTAGAACCTAGGAATCCTTGACTTGGATTTGTGACTTCTTCAAGCTAATCAAGTTTGATAGGCATTTTTATAGCATATTATTTTGCTAGGAGATTGACCTTACCTTCCTTTCAAATTCACCTAAATTTGACATTCTTTCTAAATGGACATTCTTTTTAGCATTTAGAAAGAAAAATTAATTGTTATTTTTAGTAGTGTTATTGATATTCACTTTTTATTTACACCTATGGTTTTCTCTAAGGTGTTTATCCAAATTCAGGTGCAAGAAAACAAAGTTGCACTTGAATGCTCATATATAAGTGTTTTTATTTTATTGGGGAAATGCCCCTTGTACAACTGCTAGAATGTCATCTTTCTTTGTCTCCCACTAGGGTCACCCCTCTCCATGTGGGTGCAAATGTGGATGTAGCTAGCTTTCCATAAGATATTGTGGCTCCCAATTACATGGCTCATAGTTTCCCTATAAATGAGCTAGTGATTGTGATCCTTGTATATGGTCACAACCTTCTTGTGCATCATCAACCTATTCACATAGGAGTGCTCCTAATTGGTTAGATTTTGGTACTGTTTTCTCCATCAAATCTAGCAATCCCTCATGTTTGTGATTAACAATTTGTAGATGAAGGTAAGGAAGAATAAAGTGCTCTCATTGGTTGGGGATTGCTTACTAATGCATATCCCTATTAATGTATGGGATAAACCATATGACAATGGTCTCCTAGATGGTGTAGTTTTTGCCACCTAGTAGCTTTGATGTTTCTTGTTGTTTGAACTTGATTCCGTTATACTTTGTCTTGTTGTTTAAACTTGACCCTACATAAACTTTGAAGATGTGCCTTCTACTGTTAACTCCTCCTTATGAATAGTGTATTATTCTCTAAAAATAATAATTAATTAATAAGTATTAATATAGACTTTTCACAAAGCTAATAAAATATTTTAAAAAATTGAGACAAACCTTCACCTTGGCACCTTTGGTTTTCTTATTTAAAGAATTAAAAATGGAACAAAGAAAAACCAAATCTCCTTCATTTATGTGTGCGTCACATACAAACAACCCTAAAATGATTTGTTCCTCTGCAAAATTTATGAGTAGAAACCAGTCAAAGCAAATTTCAAAATTTAGTAGAGATCCATTTTGTTTTCTTTGGCCTATAGACATTGCGTAACTTTCCTCGGACTTATATTGATGTGGACTTAAACTCACTTTGGTGTAATAGTTTTGGCTATTCACAAATGTGGAAAATTAAATGATTAGGTAGGTTCCGCCTGCTTCTATGCGTAGGCAGGCTATGAAAAAGAAGTTTTCAAATGACTAACTGCTGTAATACGTTTGTTGACCATTTAAAAATAAATGAATCAATAAGTCCGTGAATATAAAAATTAATAAATTAGTAAGCACACGTTTTCTTTGAATGGAGAAGTCGGGAAGTTCTTGTGACCTCAAAACATAATAAATTGATCCTTTAAAATGAGATTGTCTAAAACTTCTAAATTATATTATTCATTCAATAATTGACTTTTACTTGTCGTGTTGGCTCTCCAAAATTATGCTATCAAGATTTAACCTCATCACCAACAAATTATTACAAATTATCGTTATCAAGAAGCTTCAAAATTACAATGTGTTAATATGGTTAAGCTCTTTTAAATTTGGCTTTAATGGAGGGTAAGAGGAAATGAATTTTTCAAGGTTATTTTTTCAGCAAATTTATATAAGCAAAGAAAATAATTAAAAAATATGTATATATTATATGACATTCTTAATTATATTAGTGAGGTTTTATATAAAAAATTAATTTAGTGACAGTAAGAAACGCATAACATGATCATCATCATATATATAAATAACATTTATAAAGAAGAGAACTTATATCACATATACTCTATATTAATTACAAAAAAAATCAAGAAATCTAATATTTGTACTAACACAAAATATCAATGTAGACAATCATATGTTCATGGACTCTACCATTGCTTGGAGGTGTTGTAAACCACCTTTCAATTACACTGTTATAAACTTCATTACTTAAAATTAGGGTTATCTTCATTGATGATGCAAATAAACAAGTCATAGACACTACTCCATGACTTATAATCCCTTTGATCATCTTTGTCCTGTGTTGTGCACACATAAGAAAACCATTCTCAAATAGTGGCATTTTGTATACACTAGTGAGTTCCAACATACCATTGTGGTAGGAAATCATACTAATATTTATTGTCGTTTGCAAACCTTGACAAAAGTCCTCCAAAATTTTGTTATCCACCTAAAGCTTATGAATATCCTCCTATATTTGAAAAATAGCCACTTCCATTACCACTCCTATATCTTGTTGTTTTGTATTACAAGATACATACAATGGCTCTCCTTTAAACACTTGTTTTCCCCTTCCATTACATTCACATGCATGGGACAAGTAAAGCCACAATACTATCATTTATCTCCCCATTCACTACTACCAACTTCAACTTGTGCTTGAAAAATGTCAATATCATAGCTCTAAAATGAAAATGGTCTTTATTTGCAAGACCTTCCTCCCCTAGAATAGCCTCCACTAATCTCAAAATTTCACTCCACTCATAATTAAACATCATTTTTAACTTATGGATTGTAACTAGGCCTTGGCACAATGGGTCTTAAGATGAATCACCTTGCGCCATCAAAGGAAGATAGCCAACATAGAACCACAATAGGAGACCAACACCTTTTGCTCCAATCAACTAAATACAACTACCCACACATGCCAAAGCATATCCACAAACTACACCAAATCTTCTCATGACACCTCAAGATATGAATTATAAGGTACCTCACAATGAATTGTTTTGTGTCCTCATATGCATGGACAATCTACATCAATAAATACGCCATTTTTTCTCAATCATACATCTTCCTATTCTTAATCATAGATCATACCTTTTGAAATACCCCTTGATGATGTTGTCAACAAAATTATTTTGAGATCTACAACAATGTGACACTTAAACATGAAATTTTGACTTCCAAATTAAAACTTTTAAAATTTTCTTTCAATTGTCAATTTAGACGATAACCTTTACTAACTACATTTACAAGCATTTAAAAATCCTCCTCTATTTCTACATCTCTATACCTAACTCCATATATCATTTTGAAACTAACCAATAAAACTTTCTAACTTAAAAAAGTTCTTTTTTTAAAAAACATACCCTACCCCTACCATACTTAAATTACTTTTAAAATGCCCCAATCTGAATTAAATTTTACCTCACCTCTAAACACCTACCACCTTTAACTCTTCCCTACACCTTTTGTCTAATCTCTCATGAATGGATAAAATATTGGCTATTCACCATATGTAGGAATCTAAGGTCTACTAATGCATATTGTATAATATTTCTATTAGTAAAAGTAAATGGTTTACTCGTGGGGGTTTAACCTTTCGAAAGATTGTAGAATACGTTTGAATTTTTTCAAAACACCGGAGACAAGCATCAAATCTCATTTGTAAATGCAATCCATACAATTAAGTAAATTTGACTTTAAAAAAAAAGTATGTGTATGTTTCTTAAAGTTATTTTCATAATCATGTTTCTTTTATTTTTCAATAATCACGAGTGTACAAGGAAGACAACTATGGGATTTAATCTACTCAATTATAAGTTATTGTCGTGCGATTAGAAATATGATTTTTTTTTTGGGTCAATAATAATGTTTTCTTGGTTTGAATATTAATTTAAAATATATATATATATATTATTGAAATATTTTCTCTTTTTTGTCATTAAAAATTAATACTAGTTAAATAATTTTTAGATTTTGGTTTTATAAAATTTTAATAAAAAATTTAGTAATAAGATATAAATCTTTATGCAATTAATAATATTTATAAGTTTATTGTTATTTTTTATTATGTTAATTGATTAGTATAGATATCTTAAATTTGTTGTTCTAGATATTAATCTTGAGTTATTACATTTATTTAAGAGTTATTTTAAAATTATTTTATTTTATTATTGTTTACATATTTTTTATTAAAAATATTTTATGTCACACACAAAATACCATGTCACAAACAAAATGGTATTGGAAATCTATATGTGTTTCATTGTTGTATGAAAGGTTAGTTTCTTTTCCATACATATGGCACTCTAACTATCACATAGAAATATGATAGCTCCTTGATCCATCCCCACATTTGAACAAAATCTCTTAAGCCATATCGCTTCCTTACAATCATGAATAGGTATCGTGTATTCAACTTTTGTAGTGGAAAAAGTGACTACAACCTTCCACCCACTCATACATCTAGTAGAACTATTGAGTAAAGTGAAAATGTAACAATTGGTGAATCTATTACTATCAATATCACATACCTACTATAAATACATAAATCCATGAGTATAACACAAGTGATTCCCATATAGAGTTATCATGATAACAAATAGAGTACTTTGAGGTACCTTGAAGATATTTGAAGATCCTCTTCATTACATCCAAATGAACTAGTCTAGCATTAGCAATGCAATAACTAAGGACTCCCATTGCTTATATAAAAAAATTTCTAGTATAGATCATGGCATACATAAAAATTCCTATAACACTAATGTTAAATACTTGATCCATGTCCTCCATCTCACTAGATAAAGTTAGACATTGCTCTCCTAATAACTTAGTTCTCACAAAAATAGGAACACGTAATAGCATGCAACTTGTAGTCACACTAAATATTTTAAACATAGAGTTCACAAACTTAATCTAACCTAATAAATATTTATGTACTTAGTTCTCACCAAAATAGGAACACGTAATAGTATGCTAGTAGTCATGCTAAATCTTTTCAACATAGAGTTCACATACTTACTCTAACCTAATAAATATTTATGTTCACTCTATCTCTTTTGATCTCCACACCTAAGATATATCTAATAGCCCTAAGTCCTTGGTCCCAAACTATGATAAAAGATCTAAGACTTTAAATCATAAATTACATCCTTACCATTACCAAAAAATAATGTATAACCAATTTACAATGTGATAATAGGGAATTGATCACCATCCTTCTTCTAATAAATACAATTATCTTATTTGGATCTCAAGAATCCCATAATAAAGGTATCAAATTTTTGGTACTAAATCCTAGGAGATTTTTTGAGACCATATAAAGATTTTCTCAAAATACAAGTTTCTTTACCTCTTTCCATTTACTACTCTAGTTGTGTCATGTAGATCTCTTCCTCCAAATTACCATGAAGGAAAGTTGTATTCACATCCATCTACACAATCTCAAGATCAAAGGTTTTTACAATAGATAATTATAAGAACTAAATGGATGTTAGCTTGACAATTGGAGAGAAAATTTCCCCATATTCAATTCCCTCAACCTAGGAATACCCTTTGGAAACTAGTCTTTCCTTGTACTTCTCAACACTATCGTGCAAAAAAATATTCCTTTTGAACACCCATCTACAACCAAAAAGATTTTTTCCATCAAACAAAGGTACGAAGTCCCACACATTTTTCATTGATGTAGTCACCTTCTCATCTATATGAACTCTCTAGGACTTAAAATCATCCATACTCATCTTACACCTCTACACTAGAGAAAATAACTTGCATACCTGTATCATTAAGCTTACTTATAGAAATTATTTTTTGTGCCATACAAGGCATGTGAAATACACCATTGATCCCCTTCACATGTCCATTGGGAACTAAATCAAGAATCTTCCATAACTAATAGTCTTCAAGTGAGACTCATTTCCAAGGTATACATTACCACCATCATAATCTTTATATTATAAAAACTAACTTGATGTGAGTTCATGTAGAAGGAAGCACTAGCATCTACTTACCACGAACCTTCTAATGCATTCATTTCCAAGGCCACACCAAAGGCATCATCATCCTAAGAAGATTTTTTTACTTGTCATCTAACTCATTCTTCTTTTTCTCTTCCTTTTAGTCTCCTCTAAAATGCTCTAAATTTATACAATTCAAACATTTTCCAGCGGTCTTCCTAGGAGATTTGGATCTCCCATGGGATTTGGATATAAAATTGTCTCTTTTTTTGTCACTCTTTCTTTATTTTATCTTTTAGCCTTCCATGAATAACCATGACCTCCTTGCTTGGTTTAGAAGTTACTCTCTATACCTCCTCCAAATCAATTATTCAACTACTCACATTTTTTTGAGTTTAGAGGTAGGAATCTCGATTGCCATTACTAATTAATCATACAAGTTTGGTAAGGAACATAAAAAATTAATACAATGAGGGCCCCCTTCATCTTCACTACAATAGATTGCAACTAGGTTACAACCATATTGAAAGTTTTTAAAAGTTCAATCACAAAATAACCATCCTCTATCCTAAGTGTATACAACTTCTTTCTCAAGAAAATTTTGTTAACTAGGGATTTATCCTAGTACAAATCTCCCAAATTCTTCCAAAGAGCTACCATGATGGTTTCTTCATGTGCATTCAATAACACTAAATTAGCCAAATAGAGTCTAAAGGGATACTTTACATTTTTATCAAATATATCCTAGTCTTCTTATTTCATTGAAAATAGTTTATATTCAATTACTGTAATTCATAGATCTATATATATGAGTATATCCTCCATCTTTAGCTTTAAAATCTCAATATTTATGCTCGATAAATTCTCCATCTCTATTCTCAATGTGTTTGCTATTATTTCCTACAACAAGATCCCCTTCTATGTAAACTCCCACTCAATCCAAGATTAGGATAAAAACCATGTCTCTAAAACTCATAATCTAAGGTAATACAAATCTAATAACGAATGAAAGGAAGCAAAGTACATGGAAACACTTCCTACATTGATATTAGAGGAGAGGTATGTTAAAAAATAATATAGAAAATAATACACAATAAAATATACTATAACATAGGCTTATGTGGGGAAAGATTTTTCAAGAGGAAAACCCCCTTTAAAAACATGAACCAATTGTATTATCAACAACAAATGTACAATATTAGGGACATGTCCGTATAGGAGTATCATCGACATATAACTCTAGAGTAATTCTAGTAGCATAACAATACCTACAAATCAACTATGTGTACTCCATCTCAAGCACCTAATTTGTAGGTAAATATAAAACTACAAACCAAGAGTAGTCTCCAAAACCATGTGCCAAATCCATGTGCCCAAAATTGGTACTCAAAATGGCACAAATTCCAACACCCAAGTTGGTCATAGTCTTCTAAGTAATTTTTAGAAGATGCTCTTACAAAACCATAACCTATTATATGTAATTCTGCAATTTGGGCGCCCATTTTACCATATTAAAACTCATTCAAAGATTCCCTTTTCAAGGATCATTTGGATGAAATTTATATGGTCAAATATATAAAATACATAAAAATCTATTTTTTTATATTTTAGTAATTTAGATTTTTGGAGGCCTTTAGAGCATTTATGGACCTTGAATGGATCACAAGGTTGTTTCATCTTTGACGAATACCTCCTTGTATCTCTACTTAGGCCATTTGGAGTTCTTTCTAATTCATCTAAGAACTTTAATTTTTGATAAGTGGACTATGAGTTATGGCCCCACCAAATTGGGATACCAAAATGAAATATTTTTCTAGTTTTTCATTAATTAATAAATCAAAGTTCATTAGGATGTAAGGTTGAGACACATTTCCCAATAACAACATATTATCATCTTCTTTTGGCTTAATTGTATACATTGAGGGTTCCAACTTGGTTATAACCTTAGGATAACCCTAACAATTTGATTTCCTTCTTTACTTTTCTTTTCACATGGTTTAGTGGGATTGAACTCAACACAATGCCACAAATCTATTGTCTTTTCTATTTAAATTATAATGTGAAGATAATGAATTTGATTTCATGTAAATGACAAATGTTGAGCTTTATTTTTATGATTATATGTTAGATTGGGTTCGACTAAAGCTTTGTGATTCTCATGTGTGTAGGTTTGGAAAGACAATCTCATGGAAGAAAATAAAGAAAAGTGAGAGTCATCATTCAAGTTGGACCTTTTTGAAAAATGATTGTTATTTTGCTCATTTTCATGCTTTACTTTAGCACATGCATGTTTCATTGTTAATTCAAATGTAGACTAGAGCGAGGGAAAACTTTAGAGCATAAAAGTGCATACTTCTACTTTTACCCTCTTCTTTTGAACTCACTTTTGAGCCTTGTTGATTAACACCATTTTAATTTTTAATTGGAAAGCCACAATGTACAAGTTTACAAAACCTAGTTTTAACATTGTCTTTTAGCCAATATGTCTTCATGGTTTGGACCTAATTATAATCCTTACTATTTCCCTACTCGAGATGAGATTGTCATCACTCTTCTATCTATTGGATATACTCACTAGTGTGATTATATTCACCTTAATCAACATCTAATTTCATATTACTAAGCCAACCTCATTCCAAAATTTGATTTTTGTTGTTTGGCTCGAGTATGAAGCTTTCAATTGAATGATCAATAATGTCGATTTGAAGAACTATGGCATTCTAATCGACTTTATAATGAACACACACCAATCATCTAAGTGCACTAACATAAGAGTAGTTGAAGAACATTTTTTTAGATAAAAAACCATCCTCCCATCCAATATCTAATTATATTATCATTACTCATTGTGAATAATAACTACAAAAGAATTTAACTAAGATTGAAGGAAGTGAAGTACTTCAACTTTTGCATAAGAAGCTCTCAAAGATATTAATGAACACTTTAACCTAGCTCAATGATTAATACAAAGAAACAAAAATCAAAATAGAGGAAAAACATAAACAAAATCACAGATTTAGAATCAAATCATAAATTTCAAAAGACAACTAAGTTTAAAAAACTATGACTAAAATCCAATCTTAATAACATGACAGTAAAAAATCACAACACATCAAACCCCATTTCAAAAAAACAAAAAACAAAAAAACATTTCTCAACATTACTCATTTCAGTTCATGATTATTTATCTCAAATTTGACCTGGCTCATTATTTTAGTGTACGATATGATTAATGATTAGACATAAATTAAACGAAGGACAACCTTTAGGTTGGTTCCTTTTTATTCTTCAACAACTATCATTTACAAGATCCATGTGACGCATTAATATGATTGTTGATATGAGTTGAATGAGTTGGGATAGTGTGCCCTAGTTGGATACCATTCCCCTCCCACGTGTCCACCAACATAATAAGGTGGGAGGTCCATTATTTTTAAGAATATGTTCCCTACAATTTAAGGGTACATTACTTTTTATAAAGAAAGATAATGATATAAGAAGTCCTACAAATGAAACACGGGTTCATAGGAATTCATACATTGAAATGCTTATGGGCTTTTAAAAATACCAATCTTTTTCTACTTATTTATAAAATGATAAAAAAAATTCCTTTATGATCTTGAAGTAAGGAATGGGAATGGAACAAGATCTTCCCAATATCTTCTTTAAAAGAATGGCAAACATGAAAGGGTCCACCATCTATTTGCTTGTCTATTACATGCACTAATCTAGTTACTCTTTTAGGTCTTGTAATATTATATGAATTGGGTCTAGTCGGTTGATAAGTTGTTCCAAAGTTAATCAACCATCCTTTTTTGGGACAATGTCACTACCTTATCAGATTTTATTTCGTTGATTAAAGTTGTAAATTGATGTGACATTAATATATCCATGAATTTCTATGATGGGAACATGCAATTCATGCTTCTTCTTTTTGGATTCGATGGTGAAAATGTTGAAACAAATATGAAAGTAAAAAATGGGCACTTTGGTGGCAACTAATCTCAAGGATGAGGTCATCCATCAAGTAGTGGTTGTGCTTGAATATGAACTACCCATCGCATTCTAATGTGCAATGGATAGGATGGTAATGATGTGCAATTGAGTGTATTTTTAAAAAAGGTTTGAGTGATGGTTGTTTAAAATGTGTATTATTGTTGGTAAAGATTAGTAGTCTTGAATAGAATATAAGAGTATTTTGCTTTTACATTGAAGTGATAGGTATTTTGTGATAGTTTCAATAGAATAATTAATCATTTTCAATTGACATTGTATGTAAATGGGTCTTTTCTTATTTTTATTTTGTCACAAATGCATTATTCTTTACGTTCGCATATTGTTGGTTTGTGAGAGTGGAGCATATGAAAAGATTTGTAAGGTAATAAAGCCTTGATATGTCAAGTGAGGCATATGCTTCAATTTTCTAGGTAATAAATACTTTTGATGGAAGAAATTAATGGATTTAAGAGTTACTAAGGTTAAGATCAGCAAGTTTTGTGATAAAATTGTGATTTTAGATGAGTTGTATAATATTTTGTATGACCAACCATGGTAATATATATGAGAAACTCAACCAACTAGAAAGTAGTTATTAATTAATGACTTCTCATAAAGTAGAATAGAAACAGAAAAATCTAACCTTACCCAACCACACCTAATTTTACCTTATCCTAAGCCATTAATTAAATAAATATTTGTTTTTTATTTAATTATTTTACCCTTCACTTGATCCCATTAATTAAATATATTTATTATTTATTTAAATAATTTCACATTTACCTTTATCTTTGTCCACTTAATCCCAACCCTTAAACTTGTTCACATGGATCACAATCTAAAATAACCATCATGTGACAAGTGTTCCTTTCACATGTCTAGCTAAGGCCTTGTCTAGATTCGGTAAACCTAGACACTTGCCAAAAGTCAAACTAACTTTCCATTTCATCCATTTATTTCATATCACACATTTTAATCCTATCCATTCACATAAAGATATTTCCCTAATACTAATCCTAAACCTAGACCTTATCCATCATGTGACACTTGTCACATGACTACATCTTTGAGCCTAACTCTAGTCCTCATTCAATCTATCCTAGCCCTTGATTTTGCCTCTTGTGAATTCTATAGATAGAGGACTCTCATCCTTTATCTTTTACAATTTGATTAAAATCTAGTGAGAATCTACAAGTCTATGAGCTATCATTTTATTATCATACTACCATTGCTATACCAAGATTATGTTGGTTTAGTGAGCAATCCACATCTTATCATAATCTAGAGCAAATAAAATATAACTAGGGTGTATTCTATTTTAACTCAAACTAGGAGAATGGAGATTGTTTCAAGCATAGATTTTATTATTTGAGTTATCTTATGTTGTTTTGCTTTATTTATTTTTCCACGCCTTCAAGTATCATGCAAGATCAAGACAAAACTATACATGATCAAATATGATGGGGAAGTAGACATCAAAGACACATCAATTATAAGAGTCATGCTCTACATTATCTATATTATAATTTATTAGATCTAAATATTTAGGTTTGTAAAAACCATTAAAATAAAGGGTGTGCTTATTTTCCATACAACACTATTATATACTCCAAAAAATAAATTTCCCTCAACCAAAATGTTAAAAGGAAAGACTTGAGAAAGTGCATTCTATACAAGATCTAGAAGTGGAAGAGTTCATAAACCCTTAAAACATAAATTCTCTAGATGAGACAAAGATAATTTGGAAAAAATAACTCTAGTTTACTAAGCTTAGTCATGCCTTTCAAAAATATGAAAGAGATGACAGTTTGACTATTGGTCAAGAATAACTCATTGGATAGTAAAGGAAGTATGGGATGAAGCTTTCCATACAATTTAGTTATCAAAAATTATCAATATCTTAGTTATTGATAAGAATGTCTTTGTATACAATTATATTCACTTCATGAGGAGGAATATTCATAGCTTTAAGAGAGAAATAATGTTCATTTATATGAAAACATTCATTTGTAGAAAATGAAAACTCCATACTAAATGATGGATGCAAAGGATACTTCACAAGTTGATGAAAATGATCCTCTAGATGTGACGCCAACTTGGTTTATGTGTCATTGGAAGTCTTTTAAGTAGAGGATGTTAACAATAGTTATCATATTGGAGAGCTAACTAATGAAGACCAAAAATGTTTGAGCCTAAAAATTACTTGGTGAAAGTATAATAAACTAGTTTGGAAATGATAAATCTCCCCTTGCAAGCGTTTGATATATCTAGAAAAAAAGGATGCAATAATATTCTCATGCACCATGGCATTCCTCATATGTTCCTCATTTACCTCAATAATTCTAAAGCCACCAAATCCATTACAATACAAAAACTAGATATTTGATGTGGAATCAAATCCTCATTGCAATGCATAAACATAATTCAAAGCCATAGTTCAACAACAAAACCATTATTTTAAACCTTGAAAAATTCATATGGATTCTTAAACTTTTCGTCTTAGTGTCTTTTATGCTTTCAAAACCATAACCTTTGGTTAGACCTTTACACTTTGGTTTGAAGCTCATAGGTGCACTTTTTATTTGGAGGAGGCCCTTAAGTGTTAGGAAAATGGTGTCTCAACCTTGCAATTACATGAGGTTACTATTTATAGTAAGTTTACATTTGAGCACAAATTGATGTGAAATTTTCTGCAAAGCTTCGGATTGGCTAAATAAGCATGCTCATAATTTTTTGTCATAAGATCATGTTTAGATTTGAATAAATTAAAGTTTTCATTTTTCAAAGTTTCAAAGTCTATTTTGAAGGCCTTAGAGGCATTTTTTGGTCTTGAAAGTGGTCATAATTCATGTAGTAAGTTATAGCTTGATAGAGCATGATGAGTCCAACTAATGGCTCAATTTTGATATGGTTTATTATATATTTGTTGTTGTTACCATAGACTTTGGCACTTGGTTGTTGAATTTTTCCATGTCATTTCCTTAAAACCATAAACCTTGGGCATAAGTTTATCCTTGTGATTTTTAATGACATTAACATGCTATGTGAATTACCTATGTTAATTTTACATGTGGTTGAATGGATGTTACTTTAAGGTAATTATGGATATGCAATTGTTTGTGTGTGTTAATGTCATTATGCAGGTTTACACTAAGATGCTAATGTCAATGAAACTTGCAAAGTGGAAGAAACTCTTGTTAGCTGGTCCGTTGCCAAGAGAGTCAAAAAGATGGTCATTAAGAGGTCAAAGGAGGGAAAACTCTTAATGGAGAGAAATTCCTAGTTCGAATGAAAGATTGTAACTACCTTTTAATGGTCATGTTTTTTTGTTGAGCAAATCTAGGGAGTGTGTTGTGCTAGATTCTCATTGGGGCAAGTCTTCTTTGACCAAATTTGGCGCATGCATAACTTCCTCCCTTGGTCATGTTTGTTTGTTGAGCAAATCTAGGGAGTGTGTTGTGCTATATTCTCGTTGGGGCAAGTCTTCTTTAACCAAATTTGGCACATGCATAACTTCCTCCCTCTCTTTTCTATGCTTTCAATAAATGGCATCCTTCTATTTTGATGGAGTCGACTCCCTAGATAGTTAGGGTTAATTATATTTTTTTCTCTATATAAATAATGGTTAGATGCCCCTTTTCATAAGGTTGGATGTTCTGAGATTGTACTTGCATTTTTCCAGTTTTAGTAATATAGTTATATTGCTAATATGTTGTAATCATGCTTTCAAGGAATAAAATGATATTCTGATTTGTTGCATCTAAGTTAGCTTAAGGAAGACTCACTCAAGGGGGGCAACTTGGTGATAATTCCACCCATTTAGTTTAAAAGTTATTTTCTATTCAACAATTAGTTTTAGTTTCAGCAGTTGTCTATTCCTACAACAACTGGAATTATATTCTATGACTATTCCTATAGCCAAGGTAGACAAAGTAGTTTCCTATCTATTTACTGAGATTTCCATTTTGATCTTCCATTCTAGTCCAGTTGTTGATGCTTAGTGTAGTTGATTTATGCTCAGTGCTTAAGTTGATTTCTTTCCAACATTTTATTTCCCATATTGTTTCTTTTCTAGTTTATGGATGACTATAGTGGAGTCCTAGTGCACATATAGTGTTGGACCATTTCAAGTTTATGTTCCTAGATTGACAATGAAATGCACCTTCATGATGAGTAAGATAGATACTTAGTGCAAATGTCCAATCTCTAAGTCACAGCTCTAAGGGCTTAGTTATTGAACCATTAGAGGAGGCCAACAGAGCACTTCAAGCTTTTCGATGGTTCAAACAATTAGTCAATCAAGCACCCAGATCAAAAGTTATGGCCTCTGAAAGTTGGGTCTCCTAAAATGGGAGATGTAAAAACATGTTGGGACACATAAATGAGTTGTAAAGGGGGAGTTACATGTAGTGGTGTGTGTTTTGACACATCATAGGAATTTTTTATTGGAGATAAGGATGGGTACCACTTTTTAAGGTGGTTTTAGCTCATTGTTTTGTAATATTGTTTGACGGTTTCATGTATTGTATCTCTTATATATTAGGTGCATGAGATGGAGGTTGTGTGAAAGAGTCTTATAGTTATTGAGTTGCCTATAGATCTCTGATTGGTGATACTCTTGTGAGAAAGATTTCTTCGCAAGTATATTGTAATATTGTTGAATTCTGAATAATATATCAGGCGGCTTTTGGAGTGTGGGGTTTTTCTCCCAAAAGGGTTTTCCCCACATAAATCATTGTGTTGTGGTATGAATTTTTATTTCTATTTAAGTTTATGTAACTATTTAGATTTGAATTTTTTTTGTATAACCCTCCTCTCAAGATTAGTGTAGGAAGTTGTTTCGCTACCTTAGCTTCATTTCAAATGGTATTAGAGTTTGATCACCTTTGGTTCCAGTTGTGGGTTGTTGGGTTTTTTGAACCAATATAGATTTGAGTGGGAGCTTGTGTAGATGATACTTTGTGATCTTGTTGCAGGAATTTCAAATGGAAAGCACATCAAGGACAATACAGGTATAGAATTTTTTTGGAAATAATTTTGAGATGTGAAAGTTGAAAATGGAGGATTTGTTAATAGATTGATATCTATGAGATGTTATTGATGATAATGTTACATGAGGCATGCAAATCCTATTTTGGTTGCTCAATATGATGTTATAGACCATAAATCCAAGGGTCTAATTAGATTCTTCCTAAAAGACTATTCTAATAAATTTCCATGAAGAAACATCTACACAAAAACTATGGAAGAAACTTGGTGAGATGTATCAAGTCAAATATTTAGTGAAATAAGACTTTCTTGGGGAAGAAATTATATTCCTTAAGGATGGAAGAGGGTGGACGAATTATAAACCACCAAGAAGCATTCAATATGTTGGTGGGTCAATTGGCATTAAAATGGATGAGGAGGAGAAATATTAGATCTTGCTTTGTTATTTACCTTATTTGTGGGATTCTCTTGTTATGACTATTAGGAGTACTTCTATTATCTTGAAGACTAAAGATGTGGTGGGTTATTTTCTCTCTGAAGATTTGAGGAGGAAGGTATCCATCAGTGCCAAGGAAGCCCTAAATGTTTTTGGAAGACCTAAGGAAAAAGGAAAGAAGAATGAGAAGCACGATAAATTCAAATCCTAGGGGAGGTAAAAGTCTCCTAGAAAGTCCAAAGTTATTTGTTGGAATTGTGGTAAGCCTGAAAACTTCCATAAGAAGTGCAAAGAAGAAGAAGAAGAAGAAGAAGAATAAGAAGAAGAGATTTGATTCTAATTTTGAATCTGAGAAGGAAGATGGTGATACATTTATTGTAGATTTTGCCACTCGTGTAGGTAATGATGCATGATTAATTGACTCTGGTACATATTTTCATATAACCTCTAATAGAGATTTTTTGTTTGAATGTTAAGAATTTGATTGAGGTAAGGTGTACTTGGGTGATGATTCTTGTTTAAATATTTTTGGTTATGGTAAAGTTATAATTACGTTTCCTGATGGTAGAATAAAAAGGATTAATGGTGTGTTGAATATCCCTAGATTAGCATGAAATTTGTCATCTATGAGAAAACTAATAGATGCGTGTGTGTAGGTAGAATTTTTTGATGTAGGATGTAAGATGGTTAGAGGTTATATGGTTTCAAATATGACACATTGTATAAAATTGATGCGTGAACTTTTGAGTGCAATAGTACTTTTGCAAAAAGCAAGACTATGGCTAAATTGTTGGAAGATGTGAGGGTTTCATCTTCAATGGATGGTAATGGCTTTTAGTACCCAAGGGTGCTCTTTATTTTGAATCAAATTTACCTACAAAGAAGACTATGTTATGACACCAAAGACTTGTCCACATTGGTGTAAAGGGTCTAAAAACCTTGAAAAACAAAAACCTTGTTGAAGGGTTGTTTGATTGTAATCTTGATTTTAATTTTTGTGAGCATTGCACTTATGGAAAAAAAATCCATGTTCAATTTTACTTGAGTTCTCATAAATCTTGTGGTGTATTAGATCTTATTCATTATAATGTGTTTAGTCCTGTACATGTTCCTTTGATTGAAAAATCCATATATTATGTTTCATTTATTTATGATTACAGTAGGACATGTGTATATTTTCTAAAGATTAAATCTGAATTTTTTAGTCAATTTAAAGAATTTAAA